>APFE030382520.1:0-78737 GCA_000404065.3 Pinus taeda | reverse complement strand
GTGTTGCTTCACTACCTAAAGGAACAAGGTCAGCTGATTACATCATCTCCCAGAAGTTCTCCACTAAAAACTGCTCAGAAATGGTCAAAACTGGACCATACTGAATACCTAATGCAGAGGGTGTGATGAATATCACCTTCCCAGTGTAAAGGGTGTGGTGCATACTGAATGGCCCCTCTGTAGGGTGCAATGGTCAGGAATGGACAAATGGCAGAGACAATTTGCGAGGTGGAAGATCATGGAATGTTCGAGAAGCTTCCCCTCTGGCACTTGCCTCTCTATTTTCGACCAGGGATGAGTAAGAGATCATCAGTCTCCAAGTGGAACCAAGAACTATCAGAGAGAAGACACTAATCAAAACCCCAGAAGATGACTCACCCTCCTACAATCATCTATATATGGATCCCTCATCACAGAGATCCAGAGGCTGGAATCTTGTATCTTGTAGAGAAGTGTTGTTGGTTTTCTGGTAAAACTTCATAGTGTTGGGTGATCTAAGCTTTACTTGAGGTGAAGAAGGGATTTCTTGCTGGAGGATGATGCTAGGTCAGAACAATTGGTTGTAATGCTCTTGCTTATTCTTGATATTAATAAAGCTATTCAAGTTTTCCTCCATATTCTTGTATGTTTGAATGTATATGCATTTGTATGGTTAATACATATCTGGTCCTGTGTTTATGAATATAGATCTCTGTTCTTCGATAGTAGTATGCTGCTTTGATTCCATGGGTGATCTTTGAAGCTGGGCAGATGAAGAAGAAGTGGCAAAGACCTATCAGGAAGGAGAGGAATCAAGCAAGGAAACCAAGCGCAAGACTAAGGTTGGTGTCCTTTGTTCTACTCTTATCTATTTTCATAAAGGAAAGTGAAAGTAGACTTTACTTGTTTTTTTCTAAGATAGCTACCAGTCTTAGTGGGAATAGCAGCTCCGAGTGGACACTATTCCCAGTAACACTTTGCCACCAAACCTCTGCACGTTCATAATCATTCAAACCATAAGCATGATAATTCCACATAAAAATACTCAATAGAAAAAAAAGATGATTTCTTCCCATCTCTCTTCAGAAGTAGCTTGAATAAATACAATTTACCTTTTTCAAAAGTTAATGGCACCCATTTCAGTAGTTTCCATCTCTTTTCTTGCACAACTAGGGTTTGCTAGGGTTTGTGTTTCATTAGAGTTTTCCTTCTCTTTCTGCAAGTAGAATAGCCCCTATATAATTAGCTCTCTTCCATCATAGTAAAAGCTTCTTCTGAGAACTCATAGAAGTTGGCTTAAGCTCCTAGTGAACTTGTGCCAGCTAATCAAGTGATAGCCTATAGTAAGAGCCAGTACTTGCTCATACAACATCATCGCTTCCAAGTTTGTTACGAACTACCAGGTTGATAAAAGTAAAGAAGGAAGCCCAAGGAGTTGCAACATTATTGCTGCAATACTGGAGCTCACCATTATTTTTGGCGTCGTTTCCGGGGAAGCGTTAGAGTATTTTGTGATTACTGTTTTTCTTCTATTTTCTACTACAGCAGTTTGCTAAGTAGTTTATTTCCGCAAAAGTAGAGTATTTGTTTCATTTCAATTCTACAATATCATCTCAGCAAAAGTAGATTAGACATTTCCTGCTTTCATTTCAATTCTACAATTTCATTTCAGCAAAAGTAGATTAGTCATTTCCTGCTTTCATTTCAATTTTGCAATTTCATTTCAGCAAGCATAGATTAGAAATTTCCTACTTTCATTTCAATTCTACAATTTTCATTTCAGCAAGGTTTATTTTAGTTAGTTGCAATTTGTTGTTCAATCCATTTCAGTTTTTGCAGGTACAAGCAGAAAAAGAAACACATAGAAAAAAAAAAAAGAGATTTCCTTTCGTGCCTCGTAGGAACAGAGGCAATTCAGAAAAACTCCTACCCAACACCCCCAACACATCACTGAGTCACCCTTCTCTCTTCTTTGGTGGCAGTGATCTAGAAGATCCTATAGGTGAACCTCCAGAAATATATGAAGGTCCTATAACAAAAGAGGAGCAAGAAACCATTCCTCCTGAGACCATGGCTGAAAACAGAAACGTTAGATGGAATGGGGAAAGAATATAAAGTGTCATTCCTATCCAGGAGACCAATGGGGACACAAAAATGAAAATCATAAGTCCTTCAAACTTACGTCACTTCCATGGACTGACTACCGAAGATCCTAATACTTTATTGTTTGAATTTGTTGTTCTCTGCCGAACCAATGACCATGCAGAAGACGAACAGAAGTTGAAATTTTTTCCTTCTACCCTCAAGGATGCAACCTTGCGTTGGTTCATGGGGTACCTGGAGGAAGTATGACAACTTGGGCTTAGATGCAGCAAGCCTTTAACAACAATTACCGGGACTATTGCAGGTCAAAGGAAACCAAGGAAGAAATCTTCCGAATGACCATGGGTAGTGATGAATCTTTGGAAGACTATGAAGAAAGGTTTCAACTCAGTTATAAAATGGCTAGGTGCACACTTGACCCTAAATCCCTGAAGTTGGTTCTCCTCAGAGGAGTCCCTGAAGACCTTCTAGATACCCTCCATTTGTTGGCTGGGGGAGACATCTACCAAGTACCTTATGATGACATAAAGACTGTGTTTAGAAACCATTCTAGGTCAGCTACGAAGAGAGGTAGGGGAAGTCAACCATTAGCGAGTACATCCTCATCCAGCTCATCCCTTAGAAACGAACTTGAGAATTGACTGGAAGATTTCAATAGTGAGGTGAGGCAGACTCTTGCCATGAAAATGGATACCTTGCATATCAGAAGGAAACAAGAGGAAGCCAAGAGAGCTTTGGCCATCTATTGCCCCAGGTGCATGAGAAACCATCTAAGGAATGAATGTCCACTGCACTCTATAGAAGTGTTTATAGTCTGTGAACAAGACCATCCAATGAATCAGTGCCCTTCCTTGCTCGGAATCAAAGCTACATATCAAGGGGCTGAAGGAGCCACTGAACCACTCTATTTCATGAACCATAGGAAGCCATTGGACCCAGACCTTACCAGCAGGGAGTGCAAGGGACCTCCCAGAGCTATTACCACCCCAATCAAGCCACTTGCATGCTTTCTTGGGGCCCCCCTACTCATCCTTCCTGGTCCACACCCCCTCCTTGGTCATATCCTCCTCAATACCAGGCTCTGCCAGTTGCTCACTCATTTCACTCTTATGCTCAACCCCAGCTTCAGTGGAATGCACCTCAACAAAGGTGGAGGCGCCAGTATAACTCTCCTCCCACTCTTTTTCCTGCACCACCTACTCAACCACAACCATTAGCTCCTGCTCCTCCAAGACAACCCCAAATACATGTTCAACCGAACCCGAACCCCAACAATCAACAGGCCCAGCAGGTATATAGTGGGGAAACATCATGCCCAACCTATGCTGTGGAGATTCAGGAGATTAACCTACGATCTAGGAAGGTTCTCCCAGATAGCCAACCTCCTCCTCCTAAGGAGGCTAAGGAAGAAAAACAAGAAAGTGAACCCAATGTCATTCCACCCTTTCCTGAGAGACTAATTGGAACCATACAACCAACCCCAAAAGAAACTGAACTTCAGGGAGAATTGAAACAGTTATGTGTAAAAATACCACTTCTCCAAGCCATAAAGGATGTCTCTATATACAACAAGATGATCAAGGAGAAGTGCTTCAGACACCCAAGCAGGCGAAAGAGAGATGCCCCAACTATCAATGTCATAGGACAACTATCCGACCTGATATTGGGGCAGGTAATTTGTCCAAAATATCTCGACCCTGAGAGTCCTGTAGTCGATGTCCACATCAATGGCACCATAATCCCCCATACCTCGATTGATCTAGGGGCTACCATTAGTGTGATGACCAGGGACGCTATGCTCAAACTCAACCTTCAGGGTTCCCTAAGAAAGACCTCAACAGTATTGCAAGTGGCAGACCGCTCCACCGTGACCCCTGAGGGGATTGTGGAAGATGTCATGGTCCATTGATTCCTGGGAGTACCCTATTGATTTCCTAGTTCTCCAACCAAAGGTAAAGCTCACAGGGTACCCTCTCATACTGGGAAGACCTTGGTTGACTACTACAGATACCTACATTAGTTGTCGAGTTGGGAACATGACAATCAAGAATGGACATATGTCTAAATAGCTAGTCCTCTATCCTCTTGCCCAACCTCTGCTAGAACATGAATTACCTCTCTGGTTGGAGGAGGAAGATGAGGATGAAGTATATTCTGCACCTTGTGTACAGTAGAAGCTACCATGGAGGATCGTCAAACTGAGGATGATCTTATTGAGAACTTGATTCAAAATCCACTCCCTAGTGTGTTGCCCTTGGAAGAGCTGGTCGAAGAAATCCAAGCTAATCCTTTAGTTGATCTCTGTGTGACTGATGTGACCTTCCTCCGAGTTAAGAATGTGGAATTTGGCCCAGAGAAAACCTTGAAGATCAACTCATCCCTATCCACTTCTCAGGAGAAAGAACTATGTAGCTTATTGAAGAGTCATTTGGATGCTTTTGCTTGGAGTGATAATGAGATGAAGGGAGTCCACCCTTTAGTCTGTACTCATCACATTTACATTAAAGAAGATTGTAAACCAGTTAGGAAGTCTCAAAGGAGGATGAATCCAGCCCTTAAGGACATTGTCAAAGAAGAACTGCAAAAGTTTTTGGATGCAGGATTCATATACCCCCTCTCTAATAGTGAATGGGTTTCTCCTTTGGTGCTATTCCAAAGAAAAATGGGAAGTGGAGAATCTATGTATATTATCGAGAACTGAACAAGGCCACCAAGAAGGAACATTTCCCTTTACCTTTCATAGATAAAGTGTTAGATGGCCTGACAGGGAAGAAGTTCTTCAACTTCCTAGATGGGTTCAGCAGGTACAACCAGATCAAAATCAGCCTGGAAGACCAAGATAAGACCACTTTCACTTGTCCATGGGGTACCTTTGCATACCGGTTCCTTCCTTTTGGGTTGTGTAATGTTCCCACCACTTTCTAGAGAGCAGTACTGAGCATATTTGCTAAACTGGTTCATGATTCAGTGGAGATCTATATGGATGACTTTATCCCTTATGGTTCTAACTTTCATGAAGCTTTGACTAACCTTAGAAAAGTTTTAGCCAAGTGTATTGAAATGAACCTATCCCTCAGTCCTAAAAATTACAAATTCCTGATGACTGAAGGGACCGTGTTAGGTCATACAATTTCTCAGCAAGGATTACAGGTGGACCATAACAAGATTGCTATCATCCAAAGGGTCCCAGCTCCTCAAAGGGTAAGAGATGTTTGGAGTTTTCTAGGATTATTAGTGTATTATAAAAGATTCATTAAGGATTTTAGTAAGCTAGCCTCTCCATTGTTTGGTCTTTTGGGAAAAGATGCTGAGTTTATATGGACTGACAACTGTCAAGAGGCTCTGGATGCCTTGAAAGGTAAGTTGGTAACTGCCCCAATCTTGAGAGGTCCAAAGTGGGCCCTACCTTTCCACACTCACACAGATGCCTCGAACAAAGCGATAGGAGCAGCCTTAGGGCAAGTTGAAGAGAATTCGCCTTATGCCATATATTTTGTTAGTAAAAACCTGTCCAAGGCAAAATTAAACTACACTGTAACCGAAAAGGAGCTCCTAGCTGTAGTCCATTCCCTAAACAAGTTCATACACTACATCATTGGTTATCAAACATTCATACACACTGATCAAGATGCAATTAGGTATTTGATGAATAAACCAAATGTAAATGCTTGTATCATTAGATGGTTACTTTTATTGTAGCAATTTGATTTAACTACTGTTGATAAGCCAAGTAAGGAAAATGTTGTTGATGATTTTCTATCTAGGCTAGATTTGCCTGCAAGTGAAGAAGGAATGGTGGATGATCAAATGTCAGATGAACACTTATTTTCTATTTCAGTACTCTCTCTATGGTTTGTTGATATAGAAAGTTACCTGGTTTCAGCAAAGTATCCCCCGCACCTGTCCTCAAAAGAGAAGAGCACGATCGTGAGGAAAAGTGCCCCATTCACCTGGATTGGGAGCAATCTTTTTAAACTTGGCCCAAATCAGATTTTGAGGTGATGTGTCAGGGAGGAGGAAGTCTTTGACATCATCCTAACTTGTTATGATGGGCTTGTGGGAGCCACTTTGCAGCAAATAGGACTACCTTCAAGATTTTGTAGGCAAGTTACTATTGGCCCACTCTTCATCAAGATGTCAGGAGATACATCAGCCAATGTGAGCAATGTCAAAAGATGGGGAAACTAACTCCAAGGGATGAGATGCCCCTGCAACCTCAAGTGAATTTCGAGCCATTTGAGAAGTGGGGCATGGAATTTGTGGGTCCTATCAACCCTCCTTCAAAATAGAAATATTACATCATCTTGTGTACTAATTATCTAACAAAATGGGCAAAACCAGAGGCAATCAAAGCAACAACAGAAGAAAAAGTAATTGAGTTTTTGAGGGAAAATATCTTCTACAAGTTTGGCTACCCAAGAGAGTTAGTCACAGATCAAGAGAGATAGTTTACCTCCAACTTGGTTGAAGACCTGCTCACACACCACAAGATTAAGTACAAAACTTCCACTCCTTATCATCCACAAGCAAATGGACAGGTGGAAGTCACCAACAGAACTTTGGAAGGGATTTTGACTAAGGTAGTGAGTAGCAGCAGAAAAGATTGGGAAGAGTGATTGGTTGAAGCCACCTAGGCCTATAACACCACCTGGAAAACCACCACAGGCTTTACACCCTATGAGCTAGTCTATGGGAAGAAGGCTCTACTGTCAATAAAATTTGAATATAACACATTAAGGATGGAAACTCAGCTGGACCTAGATCTCAGCCATGCACAAAAGGAAATATTGCTTCAGCTAAATTGATTGGATGAACAGAGAATGCAAGCCCTACTCCACTCAGAGGTAGTCCAACTTCAAAGAAAAATATGGCATGACAGACACCTCAAAGAAAAACAACTCTAGCAAGGAGTTTGGGCACTGTTGTATGATTCAAGATATAAAGATTTCAAGGGAAAACTAAGGACAAGATCTCTGGGAACATATACAGTAGAGAAATGCAATGACAATGGTTCAGTCCTTATCCAAACCATAGATGAAGAAGCCATCCCCATGCTCGTCAATAGGAATAGATTGAAGATCTACAGGAAGCCCCTTTCCAAGCAAGAGTTCATTGAGAATCTAGGGAAAAAAAGAGAAAAACAGAGAAATAAACAAAAAAGGAATAAAATATCCCTCGATGAAAACCTCTTGGAGGTGCCGAGGGCAGGCAGTAAGGGTGAAAACCTCCTAGAGGCGCCCCAGCTATCTAAAAAAAAAAAAAAAAACTAACTTCTTTTGAATAAATTGCAGGTTGTAGGAGGGTCACACAAGGGAAAAGAGACATGGCCAGGTTGCATACACCCTTCATAGTCCATCCCTCCATCACCGTTATCCTTTTCCAGGCTTCGATCTCAGTTGTTTTGAAAATTTCATGTCCTACAGGAAACTCTGTGTATTCTACTGGAAGATGTTGTATAAACTACAGAAAGGCCAAAATCAAGTTTAGAAGAGAACGCGAGGGATGGAAGTTTATCTAGAAGGCCTGTGGACCTCCCTACCACCATCCATCCACCTAACTCTCCATTCCACCCCTGTGCACTCATACTTCCACTTGCATTTCTTTCCCTGCACAGACAAAATATAGAAATTCTGCTTCTTTCATTCTGTAAACACAAAAAATGATGAAAAATAAAGTAACAACATTCTTCTCGGTTATTTGTACTTGATACCTCCCAGCTACTATTTCTTTCATTCAAAACCTTTGTCAGCTGTGTTTTCTTAAGCCTGCCTAAGAATCAACCTAAATTTCAGAAGGAGAAGTAGCTACAAGAAATTCTGTAGGATTCCTGTAGTAGTTGATCCCTTTGAAAAGAAAACTCTAGAGATAGGGTTAGCGCAACAGGATGTATGAATCATGTAAGGAGCAGATCTTGATCGAGAAATCATCAGAATAAGCCAAAGGGCAAGCATGCAGAGCACCAATAGCAGCAACAACGAGGAAATGAAGTGCCAAAGTCCAAAGCATGCATAGCACAACAACGAATAAGCAGGTAAGTGGCTAAACCTATTCTTCGATTGCATGATATTATTTCAAAACTACATGAACTATGAGAATGATCACGATTAAGTGAAATCGATGGCCAGCTAATTGGCCACCCTTGTTCAGTTTACGCACCCCCGTGGAATTCAATTGAGCCATGTCCAATTAAAACTGCTGATCAGATACGCAGTCAGTACGTGTGGCATGTCAACTCGGGAAGGAAACATTCAAAACCGATAGTGGTGGTGCCGTATAATAAGAGTTAGGATGGTGATGGCAGTTAGGTGACATGAAGAACCATAATTACACTAGCATAGGACCAACAGTCTAGATGGGGATAACGTACCCATCTAACCACCTCAACTCCTCACCGCGGATTACGCCAGCAGTTAAGTGCAATGCGGTCTAAGCCTCCACCACCCTTTGTTTCATTTTCATTTGATGACATCCTCGACTACAATACTCGTCTACCACCTTCAAAACGGTGAACCAGGTGTTTTCTGCTAGTTTGTCAAAACCGCCTATCGAGTTCTATAGGAGCAGGAACACCGTCTACAAGAGGATTTCTACAGGAAGGACAGAGAGTAGCTCTGCAGGAAAAAAAATTCGGAATTTTTCTCAAATTCGAGCTAGGAATGAGGTAGGCTAGAAAACCTGCTCTGCATACGATATGTCTAGATAAGGTGGTGGATTAAAAATAGAATACTAGTTGAAGAAAAGCAAGGAAAGAGAAATTCAAAATTCCGTTGTGTCTTTTCTGGGTTCTACACAGTCTCTCCATTTCCTTCTTTGCATTCAAAATATGCCTTTTTCTTCCTCACATTTTGCTATAAAAAAGGGGGGATGAAATCATAGAAATCAAACCTGGGAAGGAAACGAAATTGCAACTCTGGCTACTCTATGAAAAACCACTGTTTTATATAGTTCCTGTTCTGTCAAAGTATTGATTTCTTCCAAGAACCAAGAAGAAAATTCAGGTTGAGAACAATTTGAAGAAAGGGAAAATTGCAAATGGGTGTTGTGAAGAAGAGGCACATGGGAAATTCCTCCTATAGTTTCAGAAAAGAAACAAAACTCAGCTATCCCTCTGTTTCTGATTTTGAAAATTGTTGTTTTTTTCTTCGCCTGAGCACTTTTAGAAACCACTAAACACCATGTCGGGAGGTTTCATGAGAAAGGAGCCTTTGAACTCCAACAAAATGCATGAACACCCCGAGGTGGTGGCCCTCTTCACCAAGGCAAACTGGATGTCTTTCTTTGAAAGAATTCATGGATATGATGATGAGGTGACTGAAGAATTTTTTATGTCTTTAAGACCCCATTCAAAAACACATGCTACAGTCAGCCTCAGGGGTCTGACCCTAGAGCTTACACTTGATTTTGTCAGTAGAATCACAAGTTTCCACTTGGGCTCCCTTGGAGCAAGGAGGAAAAAACATTGGGACAGGTTGCTAAGAAGACATTTTTTCAACCTGAGGAGCATCCTGTAGAGGATAAAAATGGGGTCAGAAGAACAAGCTTACCTCCTCCATGGAGTGAAGTCAGCTACCAGATAATGAAATATATCACTTGTGAAGGAAGGTTTAGTATAATTTATGGTTATCACTTTAGGTTATTGCATGAATTGAGATATGGGATGGACCTACCTGCAATTAAGAAACTCAGTCCCCCATATTTCCTCCTCCAGTCCTTGATAATGTGGCACCAAGTTGAATGCAGGTGTCCCAGACCAGGTGGCCCACCAGGCCTCATTAAATTATTGGTGGAAGATGCCCTACAGACATACACCATCCCCATAGCTTGGGAAATTTTTTCAGGAATATGTCTAGGGGAGATGACATCAAAACTTTGACTGAGGACATTAGCCCATCTGGCAGTGAGGAGGAGGAAGAGAAAGAGGAAAATGAGAAGGAAATTCATGAGGAGGCACAAAATATTCAAACAGAGGAGGAATAGGAAACATAGGAGAAGCAGAAAGAAGAGGAGAAACTTGACAAATCCATTGTTGTACCTAAGGTAGAAAAGAAAACAGCCTCAAAAACAAAGAAGAGGAAAAGAACAAAAGTTGAGAAGAAAAAGCTCAAGAAAGCCCAAAAAAAGACTACCGCAGGAGAGGCAGGGACCCAACAAGAAAAGGAGAAGACACTACCAGAGATAGTAGAAATACAAGCAAAAACAATAGACACAGAAAAGACTACAGAAGATGAAGGAAAAGAATAGTAGAAAGAAACATCCCTTGAAACATTAGCAAAGGAAGCAGCAGTTGTGCTTGTTGCATTGAGAACTCCAGCAAAATGAAAGGGTAAAAGAAAAAGATAAACATCCATGTATTTCAAAGCCAGGAGGAGCACCAGAATTAAGGTGGGCAAGCCCACCCACCATCCAAAGAACCCATTATCATTGAGGATGCACCTACTAAGAAGAAGGAGGAATCTCCCTCCAATATCTATATCACCTAAGAGAGAGGGAGTCCCAAAACCTCCCCCTGGAAGGAAAGAGTTAAAGAGATGGACTCCAAAGAATTCCTACACAAAGCTCAAACTTCTCTACAGGAAACGCTGGCCAAATTGAAAGAAACTGAAAAATTAGAAGAGAAGGTAGCAGAATAGTCACAAGAGGAAGGCAAGGCCAAAGCGATACCTGAACCAAGCCCTCAACCTAATTTAGGCTCCTATTACAATCTGCTAGAAGGTGGGAAGATCATCCCATAGAAATTCGTTGTGCCTCTTTTCTTTAAACTAGAACAAGAAAGGGTCAGAACCCACACCTAGATGCAGATTACTAAATTCTAAAGGAATTGAAGAGATAGGGCACATGGAAGACTAGTTGAGAGAGTTGAGAAAGGAGTTGGGCATGGTAAGGCACATAGAGAGCATTAAAAGAGCCCAACTACAGGAAGAAAATGAGCTGCTGAAAAAGTAGTTACAGGAACGGGAAACTCAAGGTGGAGACAATTTGCCATTTTTTTAAGGAAAACAACAATAGAAAGGTCCCCTAACAGATAATGAAGTAGCAGAGAAACAACAGCAAGAGGAAGAGCCACAAAAATAAGAAAAGGAATCTCAGGTAGCAACTAAAGTGCTAATTTTGAGACAACAATTGTAGGAAAAGGAAGCCCATATGGCGTACATGCCCAGTTGGGCAATGGAGGCCTTGCAATGCAAACAACCAGCTAGATCCTCTGCACTATATCTCAAAGACAAATGGCTCTAATTCAAGATCAAAA
Source organism: Pinus taeda (assembly GCA_000404065.3). Classification (NCBI taxonomy): domain Eukaryota; kingdom Viridiplantae; phylum Streptophyta; class Pinopsida; order Pinales; family Pinaceae; genus Pinus; species Pinus taeda. The sequence goes on along the minus strand of APFE030382520.1, from coordinate 67,408 downwards.
CATTGGCCCAGAGGGGCACAATCCCATTCCAGAATTATGAGTAGTTTATGCATTTATTTGATAATAGCTCAGCCGAGGATAGAGCCAAATTAGCAGAATTTTACCTCCATAATATGGCACTACTAGAAATGAACTTGTGGGATCCGAATGCTACACTAGGAGACCTACAGATCATGGCTATGACTTCCTAGTTGAACCATGAAGATAAGAGGGTCGTGGAAATTCAAAGGATCATGAACAAGGAGCTAAGTGAACCCCTCATGATAAGGGCAGAACCAGAAAACCCTTTAGCTCTCATTTATGCCCATCAACACCTTGCAAACAATCCTCAAGTCCTCCCAGATTATGTTGACAGACAAGCACAAGCTATCACTCATTTTGAAGATATGGAGAGACTATTTGGCAATAACTGCCTTCATGCATGAATGAGAAGTTGGAATACCTTGTCATATAGCCTAAAGATCAGGGAGTATCACTCCCCAACTAGAATGAGGGAGGCTATGATGAGAGTGTCCCTATATAAATAATCAATGCAAACCTTGAAAGCCAATTGGATTAGCCTTAAGTTCATTCCTCCACTACTGCTAGGACTGTTGGAAAGGGTTAAAGAGGAGGAAGAACAGAAACATTGGGAGGATGTGGAAAAAAAAGTAGGTTTTCATGAAAAAGAAGAGGATATAACATCAGAGGCTTGGGATGTCAGGGAAGTTGTTAAAGCTATCAAAGATGAAGAACTAGATTAGTTTCTCAGAGGATGAGCAACCCATTCAATAGGGGGTGATGATGAGCCCCAAAAATGGGTAACTATATGGGCTCATTTTGCCTATTATTTTCATTTAATCCACCATTCTCCATATTTTTGCGCATGTTTTTGAATATTTTTATGTCAATTGAGTGAATGGGGTAAGTCACTTTGCCACATACTCTAATGAGTGTTTATTGCAGATTTTTGGACATTTTTGGACAAAGAGTGAGCATTTATGAGCAGATTGGCAGGAAAACTTGAGGAAACAGGGCTGAGGACTTAAAGGAGGGGTGTCTCCTGCATTAATGACCCCTTCCTCAATTTCTCCACCAGTAGCTCAGAGTACAAAAGCCACCACATCGATGATTCCAAGGGGTAGCCGAGCAAGTCTAGTAGAGCTGATGTTATCTTCCGTTTAGGCAACCGAGTTCCTTAAGCTTAGGAGGGCTGTTGGGAGTCCCCACTTCTATAAATAATAAGGCTTCAAGCCTTAGTAGGTTAGCCATTTGATAGTCTAATTTCACACTTTTTTCAATCCTGTACTTAGCTCATTTTCAAGCTCTTTTTGTAGACAGTTTTGTGATGTAACTATTATTTTTTTTTTATCAATGAAGATGAATCCAGCTTTGAACCAGCACTGATCTTCTCTAGAGGGCTGAAGATCTTGGTTTAGGGCCCAACCCAAGCTACCCAACACCTCCTTTGTGTATTTATATGTTTTTTCTTGCATTCATAGAATAATTTCTGTTGTTTAGGTTAAATCTTGCTTTGGTAAAATAGGTTTCTTTTGATGGTTAGAGTAGTTGTTCTTGCTTCAAGTTGCTTAAGTAGTTTTCTATAGTAATAGAGAAAGATACAAAAAGCCTACCAGCAAGGCTTGGCCTCCTTTCTCCCTCCTTGAGACCATGATTTGAGGTCAAGGCACTACTACTGCCACCAAAAGCACACTTTTTGCCTTTCATGCAATTTCTAGTATGATGTTTTGAGTTGAAGAAGTTGACATTTGGTTGGATCCACATGATTAGAAAATTTCATGTTCATTTACCATGGATTTCTTGCATAAATTTCTGTTCATGAACTTATGTTCAGCAGTACTCCATTTTTAGGACAGATTTTAGGTCAAAATAGACAAACTTTGTTTTTCGGTTTTTGCTTTGGTCAGTTTTGGGAAATACATGTGCAAATCACTTGTATAGCAATCCAGCTTATCATTTCTCCATAGCACAACCTATACCAGTTCATCTCTCAAGATTTCCCCACTCCTTTGCCTCATGTCGCCAATCTGCCCTAATTTCTGCATTTTTCCATAAAGTTGCTTTCTTCTCCTCTAAACAAATCCAACCCTCACTGTCATTCCTGATCTTCATTGATAGAGTCCTAGACCTTTCAACACTTTCATCTAGCCTTCACTTCCCTTTTCCCACCATTTTTCCACCTTCAAACCTCCAAAAACTACTTTCGGCCTCCTCTTATAGATTCTCCTATAGAAACTCCTATAGATCCCCTACAGCCTCGTGTAGAAGTTCATGCGAGCAATTTTTTGAAGTTTGATCACAATGGAAGTCTCTAGAAGGGTACAAGGGACTTCTTAAGACCCCTCCACACCTTCCTCACCATCTGCAAAAGCCAATTCCATCTTCCTTTGCCAGCAAAACTCTACACAGTCACAATGAGTCAAACCATAAGCATGATAATTCCACATAAAAATACTCAAAAGTACAAAAATATGATTTCTTCCCATATCTCTTCAGAAGAAGCTTGAATAAATACAATTTATCTTTTTCAGAAGTTAATGGCACCAATTTTAGTAGTTTTCATCGCTTTTCTTGCATAACTAGGGTTTGCTAGGTTTATGTTTCATTACAGTTTTCCTTCTCTTTCTACAAGTAGAATAGCCCCTGTAGAATTAGATCTCTTCCATCATAGTAAAAGCTTCTTCTGAGAACTCATAGAAGTTGGCTTAAGCTCCTAGCAAACTTGTGTCCGCTGATCAAGTGGCAGTCTACAGTAAGAGCTAGTACTTGTGTATACAACATCGTAGCTTCCAAGTTTGTTACGAAGTACCGGGTTGATAAAAGTAAAGAAGGAAGCCCCAGGAGTTGCAACATTATTGCTGCAATACTGGAGCTCACCACTATGTATAATGAACGCAACCTTAAGGCATTGAATCCCTAGCATTACAAGCAGTTTCTATGCATAGGACAACTCAGAACTACCATGAAGAGAAGCCTTCATGCAATTAGGGTAGTCTCACCTAGAACAAGGTAGAATAAACTCATTAACGAGTGTCACATAATCTTGACCTCTCTTTGATCATGGAAATAAAGCATAGAGGTAAAGGCTAATCTATTGGAAAGACAGGAAGCAGATAGGGGAGTAATAAGATACTAAACTAAAAATTGAATAAAAGCTGAGAGACCACGCTATTACCTGGGAAGAGTAGTTTGAGGCCATAGCATACCAAGTCCCTCAAACAAAATTAAAATGTAGTGGTCAAAACCTATGACAAGCCCCACCCTAATTGGGTTTGACCAGTACTAGTTATATGCTAGGAGATATAAATACCTAGAAAAAGTAATAGGTAATGTTTCTTCTTCACCATAGAGTAGGGGCCCGAGACCTGATAGGATTGCCTATGTAGCCAGGGAGAATTACGGAAAATAAACACTTCGGTCACTGCAAATGCCGCTAAAAACATTTACAATCTCAAGAAATATGTTGTATAGTAGGTTACCTATTCATGGTGAGAATTCTAATGGTAAAAAACCTTCTTCGGCATGGTCTTAGTTGTAGAGTGTTCAAACCCTAGGTTGCACAACTAAATGAACTTCATCCCCGGGGCCTGAAAGCGGATTCATTACTCAACCAACCTTCAATAATTTGTGACTGTGAGATCTAGCATGGTTTTATCGCATGTAAAATGAGCTTCCAAATGTCTCGGTGGAAGAATCCTTCCCAAAACTACACAGGAAAGTGATAAGGATTACCAAGGATCAATTTATTTCGCATTAATAACACTAATATATTTTAATAAAGACTGTGGTTCATGGTTGAGGCCCTTTGTTCGGGCTCAAAGGTCTAGAAAGACCAATATTGATACTGTTAGGTGCATGGAAATAAAAATACTCCAACACATTAGTAAAGGATTGGCAACATCGTTGCTAGGGACAATCAACATATCCTAAGTACATAAACTCTTCCATGGTTAACCTTTAATATTTCAATTCATAGGTATGAAGATCAAAACATTTAACCCATGTTCAGATTATAAGTATTTGCAAGGTGTTTTGATAAAGAAAACAAGTCCATGGTAGTTAAGGATTATGTAATGGATAATTAGTTTAATTGTGTGTTGAAATTAATTTAACCTCTTGGAAAATATTTGTGTGAAAGTCTAATTGATTATTTGGGTTACGGTTTATTGAAAATTGATTTTTGGGTTAGTGAATGTCACAAGCGGTATAAGAGCCAAGTTGTTACTACACTGAGGCTTGGATGCGTATGTGTAAAATAACAAAAGTGATTATGATGCACAGAGAAAGTTGGTTCAATATGAAATGGGGAACATGGACTGCTCCATCAGGAGGGGAAACCAAAGAATTTGGACCAATACGTGTACCAGAACATAACCCAGAAAGGTAGGTGCAACTAGGTGAATGAACCCAGAACACTAGTGCTATGCTATTAGAAACAATTCAACAACTACGAGTAGAGATGATGAACCTAAGGGATTATAATGAAATGTTATGATTAGAAAAAGAAATCATTATGAAAAACCTTTCAAATAGGAAAAATTAGAGGAATCCAAATCCCAGTCACGATGAAGGGAGTCGAGAGGAGTTCCACAGACAGCAAGAAGACCATCTAGAGTCTGAGGGAGGTAGAGATGGAAATGAAGAGGAATATGAGAATGTGGCCAGTGGGAATGGATTTAAAAGAGAAAAATCCAAACTTCAAGGGGAATTCAAAAAGATTAAAACCTTGATTTATGATGTAGAAGTTGAGGAAGCAACAGAGGCCTGTTTAATTAACATGAATAAATACTTCCAAAGATATGAATACGATGATAATTTAAAAGAGATACTGGAAATATACCAGTTGCAAGGAAAATCCACCTTATGGTGGGAAGAAATTAAAATTGTTTGAGGAATTGACAAAGAAGAAGTTACATGGGAATAATTTAGGAAACATTTTAAGGACAAATACTTGACTAGGTGATTTTATGATGAGAAGGCAAAGGAGTTTCATGAATTGAAATTAGGCCAGCAATTTATGGATGAGTTTATAACCAAGTTTACTTCCCTACTAAGATGTGTTCCTTATATTCATGAGGAAAAGGCCAAGGTAAAACATTTTATCAGTAGTTTACCTGTTTTTATGAAAGAAAGGTTGGAATTTGATAACCATAAAAAAATGGATGAAGCGATTCGAAAGGTTCAAATCTACTATCATAAAATGAGTCAAAAGGGAAAAGGTAGCAAAAGTTGGACAAGAAAAAAGGGGCAGAAAATTTTTTCAACCAATAAGAATGCACAAGATGTTAGCACAAGAAATCTAAACCGGAAAGTGCTGAATGGACCATCAGGCAGGAAGTAGCAGAAATTTAGATCGCAAAATGAGGTGAAATAGAATGAAGCTTATAATAAGCTAGAACTCATTCAAACTCAGAAGCCTCTCTTGTAGTGTTGGGGTTTTGGGGAACCCCACTAATACAAAAATTTCTCCCACCATGCAAGGGTTGAACCAACCATTAATATACAAGAGGGCTCTACTATTGGTTACATGGTAAGGAACATACCAAGGATTAATCCAACCTTAGGATATAATCAAGCAGAGTGTCAACCAATGATGGTGGAACATGAAGGTAAAATACTTGACCATATTGTTTTCATTTTGATAGATCCTGATGCAAGCGTAAGCTGTGTCAGCCAAAAAATAATTGATTTATTTCATATGAAAAGTGTATAATTCAAAAACCCATAACTAGTACAGTTAGCCACAGTAGCTAAAACAAGAGTAACTATGAAAGTAGATAATTGCACAATTGATTTAGCTAGGAAGAAAGTTAATGCAAATTTCAATATGGTTTTGTTAGTCTCCTATTAAGTAATTATAGGCATGGATTAGCTGGAACAACACTAGAAAACTATAAATATACGACAATTAAATTTCTTACATATGAGGGTATCATAAAACAAATTCAGGGCATTAGAAGGGAAGTTAAGCTATGCCCTATCACAACCCATCAATTAGGAAAATGAATTCATAAGGGCTTTCAAATTTATGCACTTCGAGTGGGTTATGCTAACTCTAAAGATAAGATATTTGCATTGGAAAAGATAAAATCATTCATGAATTTAAAGATGTATTTCCAATGGAGATTCAAGGATTTCCACCCAAAAGAAACATTGATTTTACTATAGAACTAATTCTCAAAGCCACTCCAATTTCTAAATCCCCTTATAAGATTATTTTTCTTGAGTCAACAAAATTAAATATACAACTCCAGGAATTATTGGGAAAAGGGTACATTCATCCTAGCATGTCCCCTTGGGGAGCTCCAGTTTTGTTTGTAAGGAAAAAGGATTGCACTTTGTGCCTGTGTATAGATTATAGGCAACTAAATAAGTTAACAATAAAAAACAAATATCCTTTACCTTGAATTGATGATCTATTTAATCAAATAAAGGGAGTTGTCTTGTTTTCAAAAATTGATTTACATTATAGATATCACTAGATATGAATCAAAGATGAAGACATACATAAAACAATATTTAGGACACACTGTGGACATTATGAGTTTCCTTTTCTACAATTCAAGCTCACCAATGCTCCGACAACATTCATCAGTATGATGAACAAGATTTTTCACCCTTTCTTAGATAAGTTTGTTCTCATTTGTATTGGTGGCATCCTGGAATATTCTAGGAGTATAGAGGAGAATAAGGAACACCTTTCCCTGGTATTGCAAACCTTAAGATAAAATTAGCTTTATGCCAAATCTAGCAAATGTGAGTTTTTTAAGGATCAAATTCAGTATCTAGGACACATCATCTCCTATGAAGGCATTCTTGTAGACCCCAAGAAAATCAAGCCATTATGGAGTGGCATGTTCCCACGAGTGTGGAAAGTATTCATTCATTTAAGGGTCTAGCTGGATATTGTCACCGATTCATAAAAGGGTTCTCGAAAGTTTATTACCCAAGTACCTCCTTACAAAAGAAGGGGAAAAGTTTCTAGTGGTCAAAGGAGTGTCAATAGAGTTTTGAGAATTTTAAAATTTTTCTTAACATTGCACCTTTGTTGAAAGTTGCAGAGTTGAATAAGGAATTCATCATTTGTATGGATGCCTACCAAGAGGGTGTTGGGCATAGGATCCCCCAAGGGTAGTTTTGGGGCTTAGAGCCTAGATTTTGGTCCAAGTTTGTAAATCCAATGTAAAGAATCTACACTTTATGGGCGGCAAGCGCATAGATGTTAAAGAGTCATAGGGTTGTCTACCCTTATTTTGATAATGTAATGCAAGTTATAAAAGATCTATCCATGGTCTGTGGACCATGGGATTGTATAAATAGAGCTAAGCTCTAAGTAGTTTAAAGGCATAGGAATAATCAATGATGTATGAGAGATAACTTTGAAGTATAAATATAAGTTTTGGGTCGTAGCATAGGTAGAGGCCCTGTAGCTAAGTGTGCTAACCCCTGCAGTTGAGTGCGTAGGGCGAGTCGAGTCTGTAATCATCTGGAAGTATTAATAGAGAGAATTTTTCTACCATTTCTGCATATTTATTTCCTGTTTATGAATCTATTATATTGGGTATGAATTTCACTTCTGATGCTTATATGATGCACAAATGTGTATAAATGTATTGGTTAAGTGAACGCAAGTAAGAAAATCTATTTATGCGAAACTAACTAAGGTTTGTTAATAAGATAAGTAAGATACTTAGCCTAGTTTGGGAGATATCGCAGTTCGTTGCCCTAGCAGCATGAAAGGACTTCAACCCCTGGTTAGGGCTAAGAAAAAGTTGATTGTAACACTTCGCGAAGGTACTGAAGGGTGGAACAGAGAGTGAAGAAACCTATGCGGAGGTAGGTATAGTTGTAATAAACCGAAATCACAACCATCTCAAGGGTGTGGAAACTTATTCCAGCATTCCCCCATACTGCTCCAGGTCAGACTTCAGTCTGCACTTTGCGGGCTGATGTCAAAAGGGAAAATAGTGTAGGGATTTATTTGGCTAACTAATTTTGAACCTGGGCCAGGCCCCCTCAAACCAACAAATGGTTTCATTGGCAGGAACAAAATCTACATAGAGATGTGTGATGTCGTATCACTCGAATCCAACTAAGAGAGAAATCGAAGGCTAGTTGGATAGAAGAATTCATGAGTTTGTGGCACAGGAGAACAAAAACCCACAATTTTCAAAATAATAGTGGCTAGAAAACTATCTATATACAAAGATCCACGAATTTTTTTCGCCTCTTTCCCTACTAAGTTATACGAGTGGATAACCAAGCTAGCAGATAGCCAAGGAAGGTGGAAACTTGACGATCCTATTGCGTGGACCCCAGAGCTAATGCGAAGGTTGGAAGCATCAGAGGATAAGATTGTTCGCGTCATCGATCATTGCCTCAATTGAATTATAGGAGGATTTGTTACTGAGTCTGTGGTTGACAATTCAGTTAGCTATAGCGAGGCAAAGCGATGTTTTTTCATAGGACCGCGAGGTAATTATGTAAGATATTTGAATACTTGGATTAAAATGCTATTGTGTGAAAAGCAAGTTATGCAGTTACCTTGATGTTCGGGTCTACATGAAGCAAAAGAATTTAGAGAAATGAAGGAAATAAGGGTCCAGAGCATAGCCCCTTGTTTTCACCTTCGTGAGGGGATGAAGAAGGTATTGCGAAGGTCTCTTTGTGAAGTGATATTAAGTTCATAAAACAAGGCTTTTTATGAATTCCACCTCCACCCACACCACCATAGGCTTCACCTCCGTCACCTCCAACTTCACCCGTACCACCTCCACCCTTACCGCGATTCAGTATGGCAAACACAGTGAAGTTTCCTTTGTTCAAAGGCTTGGGAAATGAGGACCCAAACCAATTCTGGTTCATAGTGAAGGCTATATGGGAAGCTCAAGGTGTTACAGATGAGCATATAAAGAAATGAAAACTAGTTAGTGTCCTACAGGATCACGAGTTGACCTAGTATATTAAGTACTCTACGATAACATGAATGCAAGAGTAACAGACATCAAAGTAACACTGAATAGGGATTTTAGTAGACCTAAATCTAAAGCATAGTCAATTATTGGATTCAAATAAATCATGATGCTACTAGGTGAGATGCCTTAGGAACTAGATCATAGGCTGAAATGTACAGTCCGCAAAGCCAACATGAATTTAACAGATGGACAACATCACGAGTGGTTTGTGGCTTCGCTACTACCACACTTAACAAATACACTATCGCAACAAAAGATAACAACTCAGGCAGAGGCATTAGAGATTTCCATGAGACTACATGAGACCGTAATCCAAGATCGTAATCTAGGAGTTCAGTAGATCCACGCAAAGCTAAAGAATCTATGCCTTGAGATGTTATGCTTGAAGCAGGATAGGATGATTCAGCTAGAGGTACGTGAGGAAGTATGGTGCGTGAAATGAAAGAGTCAAGGTCATGACAAGGACCACTACCTGATATTTACAAATTACCTTGCAAGAGGAGGACAGATGCCTTTAAGGCTAGAAGCTCAAGCAGGACCTAGCACGATGCCTGCTTTGTGGTGCGTTATCTGTCAATTAGCTAGAAATCATGCCACTGATAACTGCCACTTATTAGAGAAGTATACACAAACTCCACAATAGTTGTTCTGCAACTTTGTTAGATTGGTGGGACATGATGAGCATACTTCCAGGAGCTATGAATTGATCATGGATAAAACGTTCACGTACAGGGTTGATGCCAAAAGGCATCCCCTTGACCAGAATGTAGGGATGGCGCAGACAGGATTTTAAGGGCACGAACGAGGCCGTGGTAGAGGAGGACCTAGTAGAGGTCATGGATAGTTGATTTGCTACTATTGCAGAGGGGAAAGACACTATACCTGCAATTGCACTAATCCAACGCATCCATCGTGTAAGTATTGCACAGTTCTTCATCATAAAATAGAAGATTGTCCTATGTTGATAGCTAGGATACATGACAAACGGCCGTTACCACCTCCCCTGACTCAGAACCTACAGATGATTAGGTCTGAGCCATGCGGGGAAGATCCAAATGTAAATATAGTGATCCGAAGTGGAATTGCGATAGGATATGACAAAGGGAAACTTCCGGAAGACAGTACCTGGGTTTGCAAGGCCACAGTGAAAGAGGTTGAGTTTGATTTGTAGCTTGCTCAGGAAATCTTCATGGAAGCTAAGAAGAGCTTCGTTGAGGCCTCCACGTCAGTAAGAAAAGTTAAGCCCCAACCGAAGATGGACTCCTCTATGCTCACTACTTTCCTCAAAACCTATACGAAGTTACTATGCGACAGTAAGGTTGTGAAAGGGTTATAGGAACTCATCAATAGATGTGCTAGGACTATGTTAGGAGAACCGCGCATAGTCCGAAAGACTAGAAAGAATAAAACAAGGACAGGGCATGAAATGAGACTCACTGCATAGATCGAAGAATATGAGATGCATCAAGTAATTCTAGCTTTACGATCAAATGTGAATATTCTACCGAAACAGACATGGGAACGAACGGGGATACCTACGCTGCAATGGTTTCTGATTCAGCTAAGAATGGAGAATCAACAGAAATTCATACACATGGGGAAATTGCAAGGAGTAACAGTGGATATTGAGGGAGTGAACGCGCTGGCAAATTTTGAAGTAATAGAGATTGTTGATGACAGTAATCCCTACACTGCCCTCCTGGGAATTGACTAGGCTACTGATATGAATGGGGTAATTAATCAGAAGAAGCGGAAGATGATCTTTGAGAAGAAATCACTATGCATAATAATACCCTTGGATCTTACTGAAGGATCACACTATATGGAATTAGTCCATGACTATGAGAGTGATGATGATTTGGACTGAATCTACAAGATAATAGTACGAGACCAAGACTATGTGAATCCCACCATGGATGGATGGATTACATGGGAGCATAAGAGTTCCTGCACTTCGGATTTCGATGCAGAAGTAGAAAGATGGCAGAATCATTTATACGAAGTAACTACGTTGAATTGCAACATCATGAGCCGGTCGATCCGCTACGTGTTGACAAAAGAAATGAATATTCCTACTTATGATGGTCTCAATGAGGTATATACCTTCTTGGATGCATTTGAAAGGGAGGTTTCAGAAAAGCAAGGCTTCCAGACCTTGGACTGGGTACTGTGCGCTACACGAGCACAATGGTGGGGTATGCACAAAGGAAGCTTTGATGATTAGCATGAATGTAGGAGAATGATGTGAGTATGATTTGGGAAGCCTAAGATATGATAGACAGACAAGTATGATGTGCAGGATGATCCATGCGCACATATGGCTAAGTGGACACAGGCCTATGGAGAAAAGCCACAAATTGAGTGGGTGCACCTATTATATCATACTCTGGATGTTATCCCAATGAATTGGTATATAGAAATAGAGCTCCATCATGGGACAAGTGAATGGGATATCATGTGGGAAGGATTCATGATGACCTTCAGCTTTGAGGATGGGTTTGACAGTATTGATGAAGCGCTACAAGAGGTGAAGTTAGCCATCTTTAGGATACCACAGGAGCCTTTAGACTTGATTCAACCTGAATGGGCTACTCAGTTGAGTTGCAGGCTGGAATGTTATAATGTAACTGCTAAAGAGGAGGTTGAGGATCCATGAAATATTAACATTCGAGAAATAGAAGGCCATCGTGAGGTTCAAGGACCACAAATTGAGAACCCTGATATAACCGTGTTGGTGAAAACTAAACACGTGAACATTGATACGGAGGTAGAACCCAAATTCATGATGATCAAAGACCATTGGGACAATGTGATGATGGATAAGGTTGCCAAATTAATCCACGAATATCAGGACTTATTCTTGACCAAGTTTACGGATTTGAAAGGAATAATTGAATATCTAGGAGTAATGAAGATCACGTTAAATCCTAATGTGAATCCAATTAAGTAGAGGCATTACTGCTTAAATCTGAAATACAAGGAAAATTTCCATAGAGAACTATACAAAACGCTCGTAGCAGACATCAATAAATGTATGGAAGAATCTAACTGGGTAAGTCCAATGGTAGTGCAAGAGAAGAAGTAGAACAATGAGATAAGGATATGCGTCGATCTCGGAAAAATGAATGACACTTTGTGCATGATCCCTTCCCAACTCTGTTCACAGATGATGTGTTGGACAATGTAGGTGGTGAGGAAGCATATTATTTCACAGATGGGTTTTCAAGGTACCACTAGATCAAAATCATGTCAGAGGATAGGAGAAAGACAACCTCCATGATTGAGTGGGGTTTCTTTCAATATACTGTCATGTTGTTTGGATTGAAGAATGTGCCTTCTATATTTTCATGTGTGGTTGTTGCGGCGTTCAAGGAATATATTCATAAGTTCTTGGAAATCTATTTCGATGACTGGACTGTATTTGGGCTAGTTAAGCAGCATGTAGTGAGCTTGCGCTTGATGATGGATACATGTCAAAGATACCAAATCTTAATCAACTTCAAGAAGTGTATGTTTCTTGTTCTTTTTGGGAACTTATTGGGGAATGTAGTTTACAAACAAGGGCTAATGGTAGACCCCTCACAAATCACAGTAATTCTAGACTTGGAACTGCTGAGGAGTGTGAAACAGTTGCACGCTACTCTAGGACATACGAGTTATTATAGAATTTTTATCAAAGGCTATGAAGATCACCACACCAATGGAAAAATTGTTGAAGAAGGATGTCACGTTCTACTAGAACGATGAGTGTAATAAAAGCTTGGATATATTGAAACAAAAGATGGTTATTGTGTTGATTCTTGTCTTCTCGAACTGGCAAAAAGAATTCCATGTACATGTTGATGCTTCGTGTATAGCACTGGGGGTAGTACTAGCACAGGATGGTGGAGAAGGCTTGGACCACCCTATTTTGTTCACAAGTCATAGATTATCCAAAGCAAAGAAGAACTATTCCACGACTGAACACGAGGGACTGGCTATGGTGTATGTGCTCCAAAAGTATCGAAACTTCTTTCTAGGAGGCCACTTTAAGATGTATACCGATCACTCTGTGCTAAAGTACCAGGTTAATAAGCCTATGTTGGGGGGGGCGCATCTCTAGATGGATTTTATTATTCCAAGAGTACGATTTTAAATTTTTTGTAAAGCTTGGACGATTGAACATGGGACTAGATCACCTGTCGCGCATTGGGCCATGGGAGGAACCTACTAATTTGGAGGAAGGATTACCTAACATGCAACTCTTTGTTGTGCACATCGTGGATGGACATTTTGAAGATACAATACACTTTCTAACAACTGGGACTACACCAGAAGGATACTCTGTCCAGCAAAAGAAGGAATTAATGGTGCACGCGACAAACTTCTCTATCATTGCTGGGAATCTATACAAAATGGGGTATGATGAAATCCCACAAAGGTATGTGGCTGAATTTGAATGAAGTAGCATCCTCATGGAAGCTCATGGGGGCACTATGGGAGGACACTATGGAGGAAGAGAAACCGCATAGAAGATTCTACACGAAGGGTTGTGGTGGCCAACCCTTAATCATGATTCAAAAGAATACTGCAAGGCATGTGATGTATGTCAAAGAATAGGCAGGACATTGTGGAGGGATGAAATGCCTTTGAATTAACAAATGGCATTGCAACCTTTCGAAAAATAGGAAATAGATTTTGTAGGACCCATTAAAAAGAAAGGAATGACAGGCACAAGGTACATTATCATTGTGACAATGTACTTGACTCATTGGGCAGAAGCACAACTGGTGAAGGATTGCACAAGCACGACAGCCGTGAAGTTTCTATTTGATCATATACTAATGCAATTTGGAAGCCCAAATATTTTGATGAGTGATTGAGGTACGCACCTTCTAGATGAGACAATCAGCACACTAATGGAGGAATTTTAGGTGTATCATCAAAAGAGTACACCTTATCATCCACATGGTAACAGGACAGTGGAGGAATTTCACAAAGTGCTTGAAAACGTGCTAACTAAGGTATGCAATGCTCATTGAAAAAATTGGGACCTATGCATACCTGCAGGTTTATGGGCTTATTAGATGACATGCAAGAAGCTGACAGGACAGACACCTTTTAGGCTTATCTATGGAGTGGAGCCATAATTCCTATGGAATACATCATGCTTAGTTTTCACATAGCAGTGCTCATAGGTATGACAGATCGTGGAGCCCTGGAAGAGACGCCTGCACAGTTGGATGAGTTGGAAGAAGAGAGATTTTTGGCTGGATTTCACTAGCAGGTCCAAAAGCAATGTGAAAAGGCATGGCACGACAAACACGTCAAGCTGCGCACATTCAAGGTAAATGATCTAGTTTTGTTGTATGATAGTAAGTTTGATCAATTCCCCAGAAAGTTCAGGATGCATTGGTTAGGGCCATATATTATTAAGGATATTACCGATGGAGGCACAGTTCAGTTGGTCAAGTTAAACGGAGAACCCTTCCCAGGAAAGGTGAATGGTAGTTTCTTGAAGTCATACACCGGTGATCCAGAAATGTGACTATATGAAAGTGGCACAGTCTTAGTGACCCACGCAACTAAAAGGAGGCGCGAGACTACAAACTACACTGCCCAGGAGCTGTGCAATGTCAGGACTACGTGAAGTGTCATAGGGTCCATGATAGCCCGAATATAGTTGTGCTGGCATGCAGGTCTGCTAGAAACTGACCGTTAAAGTCACTATTCACGATTTGATGGTTGGTTTTAGGCTAAATGGACCAGGCGGTAGGCATTTAAGGTGAACGTTATGGGTTAGATTCTTGAAAATCTGCTGCCAATCTAGCATTAATGGGCTGAATGTGGAGGGAACGGTCAAATTCAAATTGAAAAGACCCTATAGATAACAAGTGGTTGTCCAGTGAGAAACACTTGGTGTTTTGAGAACTAATTTGTGGCACTATCAAGTGTTTATGGACCTGTCGAACTTTGAGGCTTTGAGAGCAAGTTCAATGTTTGAAACATTTCCAAAGGAGATGCAGGACCTTCTAAGGAGGCTGATGTCAACACCCATGGAATCCATGTAGGAAATTGCAAAAGTAGAAGCCCCAAAGTGTGCTGGAGCGATCGTAGAGGTCCCTAAATCACCTCACATGCTGAGACCTAAGAAGGATAAGCAGGCCATGAAATCGATGCACGTCTCACCTAGAAATCCACAAAGGACCAAGCTAATCTTCTAGGAAAAGGGGAAGGCCATTAATCTGGAGGTCAAAGAGGAGGAAGAATTTGAAGAGATCCTGGTGGATGAGGAGGATGTAGAGATGGAAGTTGAAACCTAGGGTGCGTACCCTATTGCCTAGTTACCTGAATATGTTCCTCCGCGAAAGGGTAAAGCTAAGGTACTGAAGGATGTGGATGAGAGCAAGAGCTCTCTACAAACTCTACTACTCGTAGATGATATTATTTTTGAGGGACCACACTTAGGGTAGGTTCCTATGTTGAAATTTGAAAATTGGGACATCGTAAACTACGAGAAGTTCCCACATTTAGCGACTGGGAAGCTAATGTGCCAAAATATGGATGCAGTGGCTGGAATGATTGAATTGGAGCCGTGCAAATGGATTAGAGGTGTGGAGAAAGCTGGGCTACAGAACTTTCTTTTGGTGTTGCATTACCACTACTCCCCAGTGACCATCTTCATCTTCAAGCAGCTACTATGCCTAATGCATGATCGGTGCTTATGGTTGGAGTAGCCCATCTCCATCACAAACCATCTGAATCACCGAATTACATGGCTACCTTACTCAGGAGAGGATCCCACAAACATTTCAGAGGGAAAAGGTGGTGAATTCGCCCTTGCAGAAGCAATGAAGAAGAAGTTCAAGATGGAGAAGAAGAAGCTAGGATATTCCATCTCCAGAATTAACAACCCTCCAGTCAAGGTCACGACACAAATATTGGCAAGGAAGGTGATACATAAGTGTCACGTGGATGAGGTGTCTGCGTCAGTGGTGGCACTAGTGGCCAAATGCATAGAAGGAGTCTAGTTCAACTGGGTGAACTATTTATGCAGCATGTTCCTTGCAAACTGCCGCCAGGCACAAGAGTAGCAAAAAACGTTTCAATATGTGTGGCTCTTGTTTTCGATTGTACTAGTGGCGTGGGAGATGCCCAAAGATAGCCAATTCCTTTTGGTCGCATCGAACCTTCCAGAGGTAGCGAAGTATGCTTTGCTGTGGGCGACCAAGGACGCATGGCGTATCAGAGAAAGCAAGATTTTCTTGGTGCTACTGCAGATGAATATCTGGATGGGGATCAATCACAAGTCATTTTTATCGCCCACTATACACAACAGTTTGCAGAGCTTTATAGAGTTCAACGCAGACTTCCACCATGTCTTCATTAGGGTGCAGAAGGACCTTATGAAGATGTGGCATGGTATACCATACCTAGTGATCGATGATGTGAAATTTGTAGTCCTTGAGTCTTGGCTACCGGAGTGGAGCGCACCAGTTGGCACCATGTAGGAAATGGAAAAGTCCGTCGTGTAGCACAACAAGGAAGAAACAAAGCTTCTAATAGCACAGCTGGTAGAAAACTGTAGAAAAGTGGAAGCAACGACTAAGACCCAGGCAGCACACGAAGCTGCGAAGTTGGTGGAACAACAAAAAACAGGACAAGAGTACGAAGGACAGAAGTCACCTTCCCCTGAGCTAGAGACAGACACAGAAAAAGGTGTCAAGGACTTGCAGACAACATCCACCCAGCTCATGTGTCCATGGCCATGAGAGCAAACAGTCCCACGAAAGAAGAAAAAGGCATCAAAGATGTCATTCGACCCAATCACCCTCACTGAGGGAGATATGCATGATATCGATGAAACAGTGAGGGATGTCACTGCAGAGGCCCTCCAACAATTTAAAGAATAGTAGAAACTGGTATTGGTGTCTCTCTGGGCATAAATACAGGAGTTGCAGATTTGCACTCCACAGGCTCACGTAGTGTCCCCATCCTTGTAGTCTACACTTTAGTTTTCGAACATATGTTCTGCATAAGGGTAACCAACACGATAGTGCTATCAGATGGTGCACTTACTACAGATAAGGATGATGACAGACCCATGGTAACTAGTTTGAAAGGGGTAGGGTTGAACATGGTCGTGCTCCCTCAAGAGACACTCTACCTCTTATACGATGGAGTCACCCCAGAACTTCGGGCTAGCGAGAATCGTGCTCTACAGGTAATGAGAGAGAAGCTCATTAACATTTAGCAATTGATATTACAGCACGATGAAGTAGTGGACCAGAACAGCAGATAATGTTGGTTGTGGAGGAATCCTACCGAATGGTCATGGTGTTGGACATTCAGGCAGAAGAACCAGTGAAGGTGCGCGTATTTAAGTTAGCCACAAGGGTGCATGACACAAGAGCAGAGATGGCTAGGGTTCAACTAGAGCTAAACCTTCAGATAGCAAAACTACAGTTGAGGACTCAGCCTTCAACTCCATCGGATGTTAGAGAACAATTCATCACCGCAGTTACAACAATGATTTAGGTGATTGATAGTGTAGTGACAGAATGCATGTAGCTCTTCAAACAGTCATTTGAGGTCCTAACCACCCTATAGGAGGACCTGAATGTAAAACACCTACAGTAGAGCTATAACAAGGTAAAAGGGACCATGCAGACAGTTTCCCTTGCATAAAGGCTTGCACGGATGCAGTAGGAAAAGGCACTCAAGGAACATGTGGATGCCATTCGACAGAAAGAAGCGGTCTTAATAGAGCACCTATGACCATGGATCAACGAGGCTTATACAATTACAGCCTCCATTGAAGCAAATATCGTGGAACTACAAGCAACTACTTAGAGGATTCAAGGCAGCAGTTTAACAACAGTAGTTACCGAATAGCACATGGAAGAAGTCCAGCAGGCGGCTGCTTAATGTGTTGCCAAAGTTGTAGGGGTCCAAACAGAGCTGGGAGGCCTTCACGCTAAGGTATCCACACCTATAGAGTGACTCGAGGACAAGTCATGATGTTTGTGTTGGGGGCCTATTGGGCGCGGGATATCCCAAGGGAAGTTTTGGAAATTAGAGCCCAAATTTTGGTCCAATTTTGTAAATCCAATGTAAAGAATCTGCATTTTGTGGGTGCAGAGTGCATAGATGTTAAAGAGTCTTAGGGTTGTCCACCCTTATTTTGATAATTTAATGTCAACTGTAAAATATCTACCCATGGTTCATGGACCATGGGATTGTATAAATAGAGCTAAGCTCTAAGTAGTTTAAAGGAATAGGCATAATCAATGATATATGAGAGATAGCTCTGAAGTAGAAGTCTAATTTTGGGGTCATAGCATAGGTACAAGCTCTACAGCTGAGTGCACAGAGGCCTAGAAGAATCCAACTAGGTACACAGACCCCTCTAGCTGAGTGTGTAGGGTGAGTCAAGTCTGTAATCATCTTGAAGTATTAATAAAGAGAAGTTTTCTATCATTTCTGTGTATTTATTTCCTGTTTATGCATCTATTATATTGGTTATGAATTTCACTTTTGATTCTTATATGATGCACGAATGTGTATAAACATATTGGTTAAGTGAACGCAAGTAAGAAAATTTGTTTACATGAAGCTAACTAAGGTATGTTAATAAGATAAGTAAGATACCTAGCCTAGTTTGGGATATAGCGCAGTTTGCTACGGTAGCAGCATGAAAGGACTTCAGCCCCTGGTTAGGGCTACGTGAAACCGGATTGTAACACTTCTCGAAGGTATTGGAGGATGGAACAGAAAGCAAAGCAACCTATGCAGAGGTAGGTATAGTTGGAATAAACTTAAATCACAACCATCTCAAGGGTGTGAAAACTTGGTTCCAGCATCACCCATACTGCTTCAGGTCAAACTTCATTCCGTGCTCTACGAACTGATGCTGAAAGGGCCAGTAGTGTAGGGATTTGTTTGGATAACTAACGTTGAACCTAGGTCAGGCCCCCTCAAGCCAACAGATGGTGTAGGGGGAGTCTTAATGCAAGAGGATAAAGTTGTTGCATACGAATTTCATAAGTGAAAAGAACACGAAGAAATGTTTTCTGCCTATGATTTGGAGCTAGAAACTATAGTTCATGACTTGAAGGTATGGCGACAATATTTTGTTGGGAAATTTTTTTTTTCTAATGACAAACCACAGATGTTTAACTATCTTGTTTAAGAAGCCCAGCCTGAATGCACACCAAGACAATCGAACCGCATTTTTGAGTGAGTTTGAATTTGAAATAAAACATATTAAGGGGAAGCAAAACTGTGTTGAGGATGTGTTAAGTAGAATATTGCATCATATATATGAGGTTTCATATAGACAGGTAGAGTTTAATCTTTTGGACCAGATTAAAGAAGTTTCCCTGAAAGATCTAAAATATGAAAACCTATGACAACAAGCTAAAATTGCACAGAATTTTGCGAAACAAACTGAGTATAGTATTAATAATGAAAACCTACTATTTTTTAGAGGAAGAAAATATGTCCCTAATCACCTATCAATAAAATAATTTATATTGGATTAATTCCACAGAAGTCCCTATACTGCTCACCCGATGTATCAAAAATTATTTTCTTCTATTAAAAGGAATTATTATTGGCCAGGTATTGAAAAATATGTTGCATAATACTTAGCCAATTGCCTATAATGTCAACAAGTTAAATTTGAATGACAACATAATGTTGGTCTGCTACATCCTTTACCCATTCCTGAATGGAAGTGGGACACAATTACCTTGGATTTCATAACCAGGTTACCTAGATTAAAGAGACAAAATGACTTTATCATGGTAGAGGTAGATAACTGAAACAAAATAGCTCATTTTATTCCTATTAATTGCACCTACCAAATAACACAGATAGCACACATTTATCAGGGAAATATTTCGGTTGCATGAAATACCTAGAGCTATAATCTCTGATCGGGATGTGAAGTTCACCTCCTCCTTTTGGAAAGAACTCTTTACAGGGTTGGGTACTCAAATTTACGTTAGTACTGCTTATCACCCACAAATGGATGGTAAGACCGAGTGGGTAAATAATGTGGTCGAAGATATTTTACATATGTATGTAATGCAACAACTAGGAAAATGAGAGGAACACCTTCACTTAATGGAATTTTCCTATAGCAATGGATATCACGAGTCGCTAAAAATTAGTCCTTTTGAGGTACTTTATGGAAAGAAATGTAGAATACCTGCAAATTGGAATAGTCCTGAGAATAGAATGATCTTAGGGCATGATTTGCTAGAGGAAATGGAAAGAACAATGAAAAAAGTTCGACAAAATCGGAAAGTTTCCCAGTATAGGTAGAAAGTGTATGCTAGTAAGAAAAGAGCCTATTGAGAGTTTCGAGTAGGAGATCATGTTTATGTGTGAGTTAAACCTAAAAGAAGTAATCTCAAATAGGGGATATGTGCCAAACTAGCACCTTGGGTCTATGGACCTTTTCAAATATTAGAAAGGGTAGGACTAGTTGCATATCAGTTTTCACTATCTAGCAACATTCAAGTTCATAACGTATTTCATGTCTCTCTTTTAAGGAAGTATGTATATGATCCAAGACACATTATTAATTGACATGATATACAGGTAAAATGATGCTGAAAATTGTGAATGTGAATATCTATATATATATATATATATATATATAAATGGTGATGTTGGCAAGTCTAACCGAATGAAGAGTTTCTAGTAGAACCTCTACATATACTCGACTAGAGAGAAATAACGTTATGGAAGTGAGATATCATCTAGGTTAAAGTGTAGCGGAATCACTTTAGCCTAGAGGAAGGCACTTGGGAAGAAATATATTTTCTATAGGAGGCATATCCTAAGTTGTTTCATCAATGGTCAGAAGGATAAACACCGTGGACAATGTTTCGCTCAAAAGGGGGAGAGATGTGACACCCCTAGGGGTTGTAAATATTCACTAGTCACTTTACTGTTGTGGACTTTTACTAAGTAGAGGAAAATATGGATTCTTGATTAGTTAAATGGTAATTAGTTAATTGTTTTGTTCTTAAAAAAAATGGGTGAGACACCTTGTCTCTATGAGAAGTCCTAGAATTTACAGATGGGGCTTAGTAATTCTCTTTTACCAGATAGTTAGCAGTTAGGACCAATTATCTCTTTAGTCTCTTTTATTTTCCTGTGATGGGGAAGGGGAGAATAGAGACAGAGTGTTGCCTAGAAGTGAATTCCTTGAGCTCAACCAGAACCAGTGGGAAAAGGCTTCAGAACACAAATTTTCATGTGTGGAAGGAAGGTGAATTCTAGGCTGGACTTGGAGTCCCGATGCGAGTGAATTCATATTGCTATCTAAGCGACCACTCTGGAAAATTGAGGAGACCGGGGGGAGAAGATTGGACGTAATATCCAATTTCTCATTAGAAGTGTGGAGTGGCCTCATCTGTAAATTCTTGGTCATCAAATAGCAGATAAGTGTGTAATTAGTTAAAGGCTTTGTCTCCTTTTCTGTTTTTATTTAAAAGAAAGTCTATTATGTGAGCTTGGCTTGAGGTCCACTATTTATTTATTTAATATAATTACAGAATTGGGATTGAGAATCAATTCCTATATATTAAGATTAAATTGCAGAAATTTGGATTAGAAGGCCATTGTTTTTATGTGAATGAAAAAGTGGCTTGAGATTAACTGTCATCATTTATTTGGATAAAATGTAACTAGTGGTTGCTAAGGTAAAATGGTATTTTTTTTAACAACAAAATTTATTATGGAAACCCGTGAATTAACATTAATGACTCACACAGGGTTACAGAAAAAGTTTCAGTATTTAATTTCAATAATATCCAAAGCTGGGGAAATAATGACCTCACCCCATATTTATTCTTCATGACCAGCCAAGTGGGACAACCTGAAGAATGATTCCAAGGGAGGACACCAAGGTTAAGGGGTTCCTAATGTTTTCCAATACAGGGTAATTATAAGCAAGTCTAAGCTTATGGGGTTATTAAAGAAGATAAAGAATCCTAGGAAAAATTAACTCGAACTGAAAACCATCAATTTCTAATCCTAATAATTTAATTATAAGACAAAAGAATTAATCTCAGGCATAACTCATGAGCTAGCAAGACAACATTCAAAAAGATTGCATTTTAAACTTAGAAGGAAATTAAAATAATATACATTTTCTTTAAAAAAAAAAAGTCACCAAAGAGATGCATACCTTCTCTTAAAAAACAACTGCATCATTTTACCTATATAACATATAAAGGGTGGAGCCATATAAATCTAAATCTTTTTGACGAAACAAATGTATCATAGACCTTGCTTTGCTCTGTCTAGGCCAACAAGGGACTGAGACCCCATATTATAAATGTAATTAAACAGAAATACTACAGAATTTGTTTTGTTCTGTCTAGGAAAAAAGGGAAGGCCAAAAAAACCCTTGTATCATATTTATAGCGATATTACATTACAACATACACATAATGAACACAACCTTAAAGCATTGAATCCCTAACATTACAAATGGTAACTATGCATAGGATGACTCAGAACTACCATGAAGAGAAGCTATTGAGTAGTTAGGGTAGTCTCACCTAAAACATCAGAGATTAAACTCATTAATGAGTGTCGCACAATCTTTACCTCTCTCTTATCATGGAAATAAAGGATATAGGTAAAGGCTAGCCTACTGGCAATACAAGACGCAATTATTAGAGTAATAAGATACTAAACTAAAAAATGAATAAACCATCAGAGACCATGCTATTACCTGGGAAGAGTAGTTTGAGGCTAAGCCATGCCAAGTCCCTGAAGCTAAATTAAAATGTAGTGGTCAAAATGTATGACAAACCCTACCCTAATCGGGTCTAACCTATATGAGTTATATGCGAGGATATATAAATACCTAGAAAAAGTAATGGGTAATGTTTCTTCTTCACCATAGATCAAGGGCCCGAGACCTGAGAGGATTACCTATACAACCAAGGTGAATTGGGGAAAATAAACACTTAGCTCATTGCAATTGCAACTGAAAATTTTCACAATCTCAAGCAATAACTTGTACAGTAAGTTACCTATTCATGGTGATAAATCTAGTAGTAAAAACACTACTTTGCCATGATATTAGTTGTTGAACGACCAAACCCTAGGGTGCGTAACCGCATGAACCTCAACCCCGGGGCTGAAAAGGGGATTCATTAGTCAACCAACCTTCAATAATTTGTGACCGTTAGATCTAATATGGTTTGATCGCATGGAAAATGAGCTTCCAAGTGTCTCGATTGAAGATTCCTTCCTAAAACTTTGCACGGAAGTGATATGGATTACCAAGGATCAATTGATAAGGATTACCGAGGATCAATTTATTTCGCATTAATAACATCAATATGTTTTAATAAAGACTATGGTTCATGGTTTGATCGGGCTTCAAGGTCTAGAAATATCGATATTGATACTATAAGGTGCGTTGAAATAAAAAGTCTCCAACACATTAATAAAGTATTGACAACATCGTTGGTAGGGAGAATCAATCTATTCTAAGTACGTAAACTCTTCCATGGTTAACGTTTAATATTTAAATTCATAGGTAACATCAAAACATTTAACCGATGTTCGGATTACAAGTGTTTGCAAGGTGTTTTGATAAAGCAAAAAAGTCCATGGTAGTTAAGGATTATGTAAGGGAGAATTAATTTAACTATGTAATGAAATTAATTCATCCCCTTGGAAAATTTTTGCGTGAATGCCTAAACCATAGTAAAAAAAATACTTTTTACAGTTTATTGGAAGTTGATGATTTGGATTATGGTATATTAAAAGTTGATGACTTGGGTTAAAGTTTATTGAAAGTTGATGATTTCGGTTAGTGAATGTCACAATTATTTAGATAATTTTTAATTTTTGAGTTCCACTAAAACATAAAACATAACAAAATTAATTAGATATATTTTTTTTTAAATTTGATTAGTTATTATTATAAATTTTAAAGTGAGTGTTAATATAAAATTTATTATTTAAATTTGTGTGTCAAAGTATTTTAGCTTGAGCATTATGATGGTGAGGTGAATAATTTGTTTTTCCAACCAATTATGTTGAAATTGACCAATTTATAATATTTAAATAAAACATGTTGTAATTGGCCAATTTATAACATTTAAAAAACATGTTGTAATTGACCAATTTATAACATTTAAACAAAAACATGTTGTAATTGACCAATTTATAGCATTTATAAAATAGTTTTACACAAGACATTTTTTAAAATTACTCATTTTTAAGAAATTCCCATTCCAATTTTATTAAAAAAAATTCTCCTCCATATAAAAATTTGTTTAATAAAAAAAACTAAACTGAATTCAATATCGAAAGTGAAAATTCTTACCACAAGAAAATATTCCCATTCCCATTTAATAAAAATAAATAAATAAATAAAATCTCCCACATATAATTTTTTTTTTAATAAAAACTAACGTTAATTCAATATTGAAAATGAGAATCCTTACGAGAAGAAAATATTCCCATTCCAATTTTATATAAAAAATTTCTCTTGCATATACAAATTTATTTACTAAAAACTAATGTGAATTCAATATCCAAAATGAGTCCTTACAAGAATAAAAGACAATCCTAGCTTATATATGTGTCGTTAGCAATCCCACGTGTTGTCCTTTGAGATAACCTAAGGTCAATTAGTTATGCCAAAAAATCTATAATGTTTTGTTGTTTTAAATGATCGGATGACTAGTGAATTGTTTGTAAATAGATGCTTTAAACTTAGATAGATTCTTAATAAAATAAAAGATTTTTCTTTAACTGCACGTGGTTAGTTTGATTTTAATTGGATGGAGAAGTAGAATATGAGAGGTATAACTGATTTAATATTCAAACTAAGTATTTAACCATTTATAAGAAGAAATTAAGAAAACAATGTTTTCTTAATCAACAAAATATAATGAGAGTATCACAAAAATCTAGTGCAATTTATACTCAAAGAGGAATTTACAATAACAAATAGTTCTCTAAATTTATCTCTTATTTAAATTACAACTTCACAGAGGATCCAAAATGAAACTGAAATTCAATTAGATTTTAAATCGGATAACTGCATAAGACTTAATTGATATGAAGAAGGCATAATGAATAGACAAGATGAAATACGCTCAGTGAGAGATAGACCATATGAGGAAAATCCAAAAAAAATTATTATTTCAAAAATGCTCCATCTTAGTACAAATCTTCTTGCTAAATTGTTCAAGGGTTCAACCCATAATAACTCAAAGGAGGAGTTATTTATACAAAATTTTACAAAAGATCTACAATTTGTTTGGAATAAAATACCAAAATAATACAAAATTAAAAAAATAGAACAATATAATAGGAACCAAAAAACCGTTGAAGAGGTGGCTCTATCCTTTTGGAATTTGTCGATGACCTAGCCTGAAAACATTGATGAGTTGTCCTGAAAACACTAATGAGCTGTTCTGATGTAATAATGAGGAATTACTCAATTGTTTCACACCAATTATCCCATTTTTGTTCACTTGGGATTTCTACATTTACCATCTTCCTAATTGTTTCATCCACCTCTGTATATCTTTTCAAATTAGGCTTGGTGAGAAAAAAATGCTTGATTTCATGTAAGATGGTTAAATCATATTCCAAGGCTTCTAGAAAACCCCTCCCTGTTATCTGTCCTTTCACTCTTGCAAATTTGGCTATGTCTACGGCAATAGCAAATAACTCTGTGCAATAATCATATAATCTAATCAACTTATCATTTAAACCTACTAATCCTGGCAATCCTTTTTGATTTAAAACATTAAATTTGGAATGAGATCTCTTGATAGAAATCTAAAGGGTTTGACACTTAGTTTCCAATTGATTGATCAAATTCCATTTCTATAATACGTTTTGGATCTCTAAGATGATAGTCATTATGTCAGAGATGTTTATTTCTTCTAGTTATTCTTTATTCTTTGAATTAAGAACCTTGATAATATCTATGTCTTCTGTTGGCTTGGCCTTCAACGCTTCCTTTTGCTCTTCAATCACTGCTCGACACCTAGTAATGAGTTCCTACTGCTAAAAAAATACTCTGTATGGATGGCTAGTGAGCACCAGTATTGCAGCAATGATGATGCAACTCCTAGGGCTTCCTACTTTACTCTTATTTACCTGGTAGTTTGTAACAAATTTGGAAGCGACAGTGTTGTATGCACAAGTACTAGCTCTTACTGCAGGCTGTCACTTGGTTATCTGGCACAAGATCGCTAGGAGCTCAAGCCAATTTCTATGAGTCTCCAGAAGAAGCTTTTAACTGCGATGAAAGAAAGCTAACTTTACAAAGACTATTCTACTTGC
The DNA here is from genome assembly GCA_000404065.3 of Pinus taeda. NCBI lineage: Eukaryota > Viridiplantae > Streptophyta > Pinopsida > Pinales > Pinaceae > Pinus > Pinus taeda. The sequence continues at coordinate 41,105 of APFE030382520.1, read as the reverse complement.
AGAAAGAGAAATAAGACTAGAGTGTAAAGAAAACCCTATCAAACCCTAATTTTTCCAACTAACCATACTTTTGCAGAAAAAGAGATGAAAACTGATGAAATGAGTGCCGTTGACTACTAAAAAGGTAAATTACATCTATTCAAGCTATTCCTAGAAGAAAATGAGAAAAGAACATCTTCTTTTGTTTTTATGTGTTTTATGTGAAATTGTTATGCATGTGATTTTGTCTATTTATGACTGTGGCAGAGGTTTGGTGGTGATGGAGAGTGGATTTGGTTTTTGCAGAGGCGTAAAAAGGTGTGGAGGGGTCATAAGAAGCCTCTAGTACCCTTCTGAAGACTTTCCCTAAAATCGGACTTCGAAAAATCACTCACAGGAAATTCTACAAGAGGCTACAGGGGATCTATAGGAGGATGCCGAGAGCTATTTTTAGAGGTTTTTAGAGTCAAAAATTTTTGTGGAAAGGTACCTAAAGACTAGAGGTATGTGTTGAGGTGTATCGGGCTTAACAAGGAGGATCATGAAAGAAAATTATGGTTGGATTTGTTCAAATGACGAGAGGAAAGCTTATGGAAAAAGTGTAGAAATTAGGGCAGATTCGTGAACGACTGTGAATGACTTGTGAAACGTGTGAGAAATGAGATGATGCTGGATGCTTTATTGATGTATTGTGAGCTGAGGTGTGTTCTAAGAGATATGCACATCTAACTACTGAAACTGAGCAAGAAAGGGAGTAGCTGCACCGAGAAAATAGAACTGTATCTCTTGTTAACCTAATTTCTGATCTAGAAACATAAAGTATTGAACAATACCCTACGAATAGAAAAGCTTGCAAAGAGATTTAATACAAAAATAGGAAATAATCTTGGCAAAATGAATATGAAGCAACCCTTAAACTTTTCAAATCAAATCATCACACTAGAAATTGCATGTAAGATGCAAAACTATGTTTTTGGTGGCAGCAATGGTGCCTTGACCTCAAATCATGGTCCTAGGAAGTGAGGAAAGAGATCAGGGCTTGTTGTTGGCCTTTTTGAATGTTATCCTATCACTTTATTAACCTACTTTAGTAGCTAAAAGAAAACTAACTATGCAAACCATCAAAATAAACCTATTCTAAACAAGGTAAAATGAATCTATATAACAGAAATTAACTCGTAAACTAAGGCAAAAACATATAAGTACAAACAAAGATGTGCTGGGAAGCTTGGATTGGGCCCTAACCCAAGAGCTTTTTCCCTATGAAAGAAATTAGTGCTGGCTCATAAAATATGTCATCTCCATTATCAAAATAAAAGTCATATTACATAACTTGTTCACAAAAATAAGCTTGAAAATGAGTTGAATGAGAGCTGTACAAAAGTGTGAAAATTCTACTAATAATTGGCTAACCTACTGAGGCTCTAAGCCCCCTTACTTATACAAATTGAATCCTTTAACAACCCTACTAAAATCAAGGAGCTCAGCTTCCCAAAACTACAAATAAACATTAGTCCTTCTTTACTTGCTCGGTTGCCCCTTGGATGCACTAATGTGGCTACTTGTGCTCTGAGTTTCTAATGGAGAATTTGAGGTGAGGGTTAACAAATGAAGGGGACACCCCCATACAAATCCTCTTCCCTATTTTTCTGAAATATTGGCTACCAAATGCTCACAAATCCTTTCACTTTGTCCAAAATTGACCAAAAAATATGCATAAAGCACACATTAGAATTCATGGCATAATGACTAACCCAATTCACTCTATTAGCATAAATATAATAAAAAAAATGTAATAAACTAATGAGAATGGTGGATTAAGTCGAATTAAGAGGTAGAATGAGCCCATATAATTACCCATTTATGGGGCTCATCATCACCCCCTACTGAAAGTGTTGCTCATCCTCTAAGCAACTAACCTATCTCCTCATCCTTGATGGCCTTGACAGCCTCCCTAACATTCCATGCTTCAGATATGATATCCTCTTCCCTATCATGGAATCCAGCTTTGGCATCCAACTTTTCCCACTGCTGTTTTTCTTCTTCTTCCTTTGTGCCTTCTAGTACTCCTAGGAGCAGTGGAGCACTTAGCATCAGACCAATCCAATGGGCCTTCAAACTTTGCATAGAGTGCTTATCCACGGACCCTCTTGTTAGTGCTTCTTTCATTCTGTTTGCGGAGTGGTACTCCCTCTTCCGTAGGTTGTGGGGGAGTGTGTTCCACCTTCTCATGCAGGCACGAATGCAATCTTCCCCAAACAACCTTTCCACATCTTCAAGATGCGCAATAGCCTGAGCTTGCTTATTGATGTACTTAGGCGCACTTTGAGGATAAACTGCAAGTTGTTGGTGTGCATAAATGAGAGCCATAAGGTCTGATGGTTCTTCTCTAATCATCAGAGGTTCATTCTGCTCTTTTGCCATCATTTTTTGGATTTCTGCTACCCTTTTCTCTTCATGGCTCATCCAAGATGCCATGGACATCAGCTACAAGTCTCCTAACACAACATTGAGGTCCCATAGGTTCATATCAATAAGGGCCATGTTGTGTAAATAAAAATCTACTAGCTCCGCTCTATCCTCAGCTGAACTATGGTCACATATATCCATGAATTGGCCATAATCCTGAAAAGGTATGGTGCCTCTCTGGGCCAGAGTCTTGATTTGGAACTGGAGCCACTGATCTTTATGGTATACTGCATATGATCTGGCTGGCTGCCTACACTATAGTGCCTCCATAGCCCAGCTAGTCATGTAGGCTAATTGAGCTTCCCTTTCCTGTACCTGCATTCTTAAGATCAATCCATCATTTTCTGCCTAGGGTTCCCTTTATTGTTGTTGTCTTATTAATATCTCACTTTCTGCCTGGGCTTCCTTTTCATTCTCCTATCTTCTCAAGATTAACAACTCATTTTCTGCCTCGGGTTCCCTCTCCTACAACTGTTTCTTTAACCTTTCATTTTCTTCTTCCAATTACGATCTCCTAATACCTTCTATATGGCTTACAATGCTTAATTATTTGCCCATCTCTCTCAACTTGTTTTACATGTGCCCAATGTCTTCCACCCCTTTTGATTTTGCGATCTGCGTCCACCTATGGCTTTTGACCCTTTCTTTTTCTAGCTCAAAGAAGAGCGGGACTGCAAATTTTTGAGGGATAACTTTTCCTACTTCAAGAAGGTCATAATAAGAGCCCAAATTAGGCTATGGATCAGGTTCTAGTATCTCTTTTTCCTTATCTTTCTCCTTGTTCTTCTCTTCTGCCTCTTTCTCAAGTTTCTCAGTCTCTCGTTGCTTTGTCCACATCTCTTGTAGGGCGGTCTATGCCTCCTGTAGGATAGTTTTAGAATCCTATAGTTTTATCCTTTCATTCCAAGTGGAGGTCTTAGGACTTCCTCTCTCATAGGTGATGGGGGTTTTGGATGGAGATTCCTCCTTTTTGGCAGTAGGGGAATCTTCAATGATGATGGGCACCTTTTAAGATGGCTGAGGCTTCCCCATATTTATTCTAGTGCTTTTTCGAGCCTTGAGGTACATGGGTGGTTTTCTTTTCCTTCTTCCTTTGGGCTTGGTTAGAGTAATAAGTGCAGCAAGAACATCTGCTGCCTCCCTTGCTGGTGTCTCAGGAGACACTTCTTCCTGTTGTGCTTCATTTCCTTCATCTGTTATCTTTTCTATTCCTGCTAGTTTTGCTTCTTCTGTCTCTCATTTGTTTTTCCCCTCTTCTTTCTTAGCTTCTACTTTTTCTATGGTAAACTTTTTATGAACTGTCCTAGGCTTCTTCTTTTCGGTTCTAGGCCTCTTGTTTTTCTCTGCTGTGGTTTTACCGTTTTTTACTTTTGATTCTTTCCTCTTTTTTTCTTTAGGTTTATCTCTGGTGGTGTCATGTTTCTCCATTTCTGTCTGGTTTTCTTCTTTCTCAGGTTGGGATTCCTCTTATTCCATTTGAGTTTTCTTCTCTCCTTCATGGATTTCCTTCCCAGTTTCTCCTCTTTGTTCTTATTCCTCACTTTTAGGTGGACTGAGGTCATAGGTGAGAGATTTTATATCATCCTCTTTAGTCATGTATCTGAAAATATCGCAAGCTATGGGAATTGTGAAAGTGTGGAGGGCATCTTCCACCAGCAACTTAATTAGCCCATGGTGAGCCAATTAGTCTGGAATTCCTGCCTTCAATTTGATGCTAGATTCTATTAAGGATTGGAGGGAAAAATAGGGAACACTGAGTTTCCGAGGTGCAGGGAGATCCATGCCATACCTCAATTCATGCAAAAGTCTGAAATGATACCCATAAACTATCTTGTATCTTCCTTCACAAGAGATGTATTTGATAATTTGATAGTTGACCTCATCCCAGGGGTAAGGTATGCTAGTTCTCCTGATGCCATTCTTGTCTTCCATAGGGTGCTCATTAGGCTAGAAAAAGGTTTTCTTGGCAACATGACCCAATGGTTTTTCTTCCTTGCTCCAGGGTAGTCCAAGTGGGAGACCGATGACCCTACTGATGAATTCCGGTGTCAGTTTTATGGTTAGACCCCTGAAACTGATAGTGGCATGGGTTTTTGAGTGAGGTTTTAAAGACAATGCAAGTTCCTCTGTGACTTCATCATCATACCCATGAAACCTTTCAAAGAAAGGAATCTAATTTTCTCTAGTAAAGAGGGCTACCACTTCTGGATGTTCATGCAGCTTAGTTGAATTCAGAGGCTCCTTTCTCATAAGACCTCCTGTCATGATGTTTCAGATTCTGCTGGAATATTTCAGTTGAAGAGGGAGGTAACAAGTTTCAATCCCAAAAACAGAGGAACAACTAACGTTTTCTTTCAGGAAACAGAGAGAGATTTTTCATGTTCTTTCTTTTAAACAAAAGCAAATTGCAACTTTCCTTCCTTCCAAACTCAATTCTCTAGACTTACATTACTTCTTTGTCTGTTTGAGGGAAACAATACCTTAAAAAAAAAGAGAACATACAGGACCCTATCTTTCTTCTTACAAAACGTGTAGACTACCCAATGCAACTTCACTATTTTCAGGCTTACTTTTCTAAAGTTGCATCATCTTTTTCATTGGAGAATACCACGGAGGAGAAAGAGACAGTATTTCAAGAAAAGAGCAAATGGAGAAACTGTATATATAATTTCTTAAAAACACACGTAAACTCTGTTCTCACTTTCCTTCCTTTTTCAACTCAATACCTTGCTTGGAATCACACCACCCTTTGTAGAGACAGAAATGCAGAGAGGGACCGTTGGCAATAAGGGTAAGTTACCCTCATTCGGACCATTGGTCCCCACTACAGTGTCATCATGGAACTTTTATGATGACTTTTCTGAGCTTTTTTTGAGTTGATTGAACACATGTGCTAAATGCACCTGCGGAGCGCTGTTTGATTTGGATGAGGGTGGCCAGTTAGCTGGCCACCAATCTATTTCAATCATGACCATCGAATTTGTCCATGTAGTTCTTAAACTATACCCATGCAACAGAGGAATGGGTTTAGTCACTTACCTGTTAGTCGAGAATTGCGTGCTATCGTGCTATTGCATGCTTAGACTTTGGCATTCTATCCATGGATTTCTACTTCTAGTGCCTTTGGCTTCTAGATTGGTGCCTTAGTTACCTTGTACAAGTGATCTTCAATTAGGATCTGGCTCCTTGCGCGTTCTACACATCTGTAGCTACATTGACCCTGCCTCTAGAGCTCGATTTTTTTGGGGATCAACTGCTACAAGAATTCCCATAGCTGCTTCTCCCTCTAAAACTTTTGGCTGAGGCTTGAGTAGGGACTTAAGAGGAATCTGAGGAAGATTCTTACAGTCATGGGAAAGCAGTTGGTATGTAATAGGTAAAAGTTAAGGATGCTACTTGTTTATTTTTTATTCTTCTAAAAAACCAAAAGAAATAGCATTTCTATGTTTTATGTGTAGGGAAGAAAGAAGTGAGTGGAAATGTAGTGGTGTAGGTATGGAATGGAGGGTTATGAGGATGAATAGTGGTGGGATGGCCGACAGGCCTTCTATGAAATTTTCCATCTTTTCAATCCCTTCTTTGACTTGACTTCGAGCTCTTTGTGATTTCTACAAGATTTTCGTGTAGAACACACAATGCCTCCTGTAGGATGCATAGATTTCAGAAAAAGCAATACCAAGGGATGGAAGAAGACAGAAAGAATGGAAGAGGGCCTATAAGAGATGTAATCAGCTTGTGTGATGTCCCCCTTTCCTTCTTTGGTCCTCCGGCAACCTACAATGCACTCAAGAAGAACTTATTTTTTTTTTAAGAGACAATTAAGGCGCCTCCAGGAGGTTTTCACGCTACTTGCCTACCCTGGGTGCCTCCGGGGGGAGGTTTTCACCTAGGGATCTTATTCTCCTCATATATATATTTCTTTTAAGGGAGTGGGTGGAGTGGAGGCAGAGACTTGCTCCACCACCAACACTGTTTTACTCAAATTTTCAATGACGTTTTGCTTGGAGACAGGCTTCTTATATATTTTCAACCTATGCCAATTGACAAGCATGGAGATGGCTTCTTCATCAATTGTACTCATTAAAACTGAACCATTGTCATTGCACTTTTCTATTGTGTATGGTCCCATCCATCTTGTCCTCCGTCTTCCCTTGAAAGCTTTATAACTTGAGTCATACAGTAGTGCCCATTCTCCTCCTTGGAATTACTTCTCTTTGAGGTGTTTCTCATGCCATATTTTCCTTTGAAGCTGGTCCACCTCTATGTGGAGAAGGGCCTGGAATATTTATTCATCCAATCCATTTAGCTAGAGTAACCTTTCCTTTTGTGCATGGCTGAGATCTAGGTCTAGCTGAGCTGCCATCCTCAGTGTATTGTATTCAAATTCTGTTAAAAGCAAAGCCTTCTTTCCATAGACCAATTCATAGGGTGTGAATTCAGTGGTGGTCTTCCATGTGGTGTTGTAGGCCCAGTTGACCTCAACCAATCAATCTTCCCAATATTTTCTGTTGTTGCTTGCTACATTGGTCAAAATTCCTTCTAGGGATTTGTTGGTGACTTCCACCTATCCATTAGCTTGTGGATGGTAGGGGGTGGAAGTCCTATGCTTGATTCTATGATGTGTGAGCACGTCTTTAATCAGATTGGAGGTGAACTGATTTCCTTGATCTGTGACTAATTCTCTTGGATATCCGAACTTATAGAATATGTTCTCCCTCAAAAACTTAGTTGCATTCTCTTCAGTTGCTGCCTTATTTTCCCTTGCCTCTGGCCTATTTTATCAGATAATCGATGCACACAATGATGTATTGTTTCTGGTTTGAAGGAAGGTTGATAGGACCCACAAAGTCCATGCCCCAGTTCTCAAATGGTTTGAGTCACTTGCGGTTGCAAGGGCATCTCATCCTTTGGAGTAGGTTTCCTCATCCGTTGACACTGATTACATTGGCTGATATACCTCCTCACATCTCGATGAAGAGTAGGCCAATAGTAACCTACTTGCAGAATTTTGAAGGCAATCCTCTTTGCTGCAAAATGTCCTCCACGAGGCCTGTCATGAAAAGTCAGGAGGATGTCAAAGACTTCCTCCTCCTCCCTGAAACATCTTCTCAGAATCTGATCTAGGCCAAGTTTGAAGAGATTGCCCCTAATCCAAGTGAAAGGGTCGATTTTTCTCACGATCTTGCGCTTCTCTTTGGAGGACAGGTGTGGTGGGAATTGTACTGAAAGCAAGTAATTCGCTATATCAGCAAACCATGGGGAGAGTACTGAGATAGTGAACATGTGTTCATCTGGCATCTGATCATCCACCATTCCTTCTTCACCTGCAAACATATTTAGTCTAGACAAAAGGTCAACAACAACATTTTCCTTACCAGGTTTATCAATAATGGTTAAATCAAACTGTTGTAATAAGAGCAACCATCTAATGATACGAGCATTCACATCTAGTTTATTCATCAAATACCTAATTGCAGCATGATCAGTGTGTACAAAGGTCTAATAGCCTATAGTGTAATGTCTGAATTTATTTAAGGAATGGACAATAGCTAGGAGTTATTTCTTGGTCACCATGTAGTTTAATTCTGCCTTTGACAAATTCTTACTTATAAAGTATATGGCATAAGGTAACTTTTCATCAATTTTCCCTAAGACTGCCCCTATTGCTTTGTTCAAGGCATCTGTGTGAATGTGGAAAGGTAGGGCCTAGTTTGGACCTCTCAAAATTGGGGCAGTCACCAGTTTACTTTTCAAGGTATCTAAGGCTTCGTGACATTTGTCAGTCCACATGAACTCAATATCTTTTCCCAAAAGGCCAAACAATGGTGAGGCTAGCTTATTGAAGTCTTTAATTAAACTTCTATCACATCCCACTAAACCCAAGAAACTTCAAACATCCCTCACCTTTTGAGGAGGTCGGACCTTCTAGATAATGGTTATTTTGTTGGGGTCCACCTGCAATCCTTGCCGAGATATTGCATGACCTAGCACAGTCCCTTCAGTCGTCGGGAAATCACATTTTCTGGACTGAGGGACAGGTTCATTTCAATAATCTTGTCCAAAACCTTTCCTAGGTTAGATAGAGTTTCCTAGAAGTTAGAACCATAAGGAGTAAACTCATCCATATATATTTGAACTGCTTCATGAACAAGTTCAGAAAAGATATTCAATACAGCTCTTTGGAAAGTGGCGGGAGCATTGCATAAACCAAAAGGAAGGACCCGATATGCAAAGGTACCCCAAGGGCAAGTGAAAGTGGTCTTATCATGGTCTTTTGGGCTAATTTGGATCTGATTATACCCGCTGAACCCATCTAGGAAGGAGAAAAGATTTTTTCCCGCCAAACCATCTAACACCTGATCTATGAAGGGCAAAGGGAAATGGTATTTTTTGGTGGCCTTATTTAGTTCCAGATAATCGACACATATTCTCCACTTACCATTTTTCTTTGACACCAACACCAAAGGAGAGATCCATTCACTATTGGAGATGGGGTATATGAATTCTGCATCCAATAGCTTTTACGATTCTTCCTTGACAATGTCTTTAACGACTCGATTCATCCTCCTTTCAGGTTGTTTAACTAGTTTTCAATTTTCCTTAATGTAAATGTGATGAGTACAAAATGAAGGGTGCACTCCCTTCATCTCCTTATAGTTCCAAGCAAAGGCATATAAATGTTTTCTTAATAAACCACATAGTTCCTTCTCCTGGGAGTTGGACAGGAGCGAATTGATTTTCAATGTCCTTTCACAGCTAAACTCTATATTTTTAACTCGGAGAGAAGTTGGGTCGGGCACACAAAGATCAACTAAAGGATTGTCTTGGGTTTCTTTCACTAGATCTTCTAATGGAAACATTCTGGCGGGTGGATTTTAAACTAAGTATTCAATGATATCATCCTCTATTTGTGGTTCCTCCCCCATGGAAGCTTCTACTGCATATAGAGGTGTAGAATAGAATTCATCTCCATCTTCCTCCGCCAACCAGAGAGGTAGGTAATGTTCTAACAACGGTTGGGTAGAAGGGCATAGGACTAACTGCTTGGACATATGCCCATTCTTGATTGTCATGTTCCCAGCTCAACAACTGATGTAGGCATCTGTGGTAGCTGACCAAGGTCTTCCCAGAATGAGAGGATACCCAGTGAGCTTCACTTTCAGCTAGAGAACCAGGAAATTAGCAAGGTACTCCCAAGAATTGATATAGACCATTACATCTTCCACTATCCCTTCAGGGGTCATGGTGGAGTTGTTTGCTAATTGCAGTACTATTGTGGTCTTTCTCAGGGAGCCCTGAAGTTTGAGCTTGAGCATGGTGTCCTTTCTCATCACGTTAATAGAAGCCCCCAGATCAATCAGGGTATGGGGAATCATGGTGCCATTGATGTGAACATCAACTACTGGGCTTCCAGGGTCTAGATATTTTGGACAAATTACCTGCCCCAACATTAGGTTGGACAGTTGTCCTATGACATTGATGGTTGAGGCATCTCTCCTACACTTACCTAGATGCCTGAAACACTCCTCTTTGATCATTTTTTTGTATATGGGCACATCCTTTATGGCTTGGAAAAGTGGTATCTTAACACATAGATGTTTCAATTCTCGTAGAAGTTCAGTTTCTTCTGGGGTAGGCTGTGTTGTCCCGGATAATCTCTCAAGAAAATGTGGAATTTATTTTGGTTCACTTTCCCCTTTATCTTCGTCATCCTCTTTAGGTGGAGGTTTCTTATCTAGGAGAACCTTCCCAGATCACAGGTTACTTTCCTGAATATCCACAGCATAAGTTGGGCATGCCAGTTCCCCACTATATACTTGTTGAGCCTATCTATTATTTGGGTTCGGATTTAGTTGAGCAGGAATTTGGGGTTTCCTTGGTGGAACATGAGGCAATTGTTGTGGTTGAGCAGGTGGTGAAGGCAAAGGAGAGAGAGGAGTGTTGTATTGGGGCCTCCACCCTTGATGAGGTGTATTCCCCAGAGGTTGTGGCTGAGCATAGGAGTGGAATGAATGAGTAGCTAGTTGAGCATGATATTGAGGTGGATATGACCAAGGAGGGAGTGTGGACTAGGAAAGATGAGTAGGGGGACCCCAAGAAGGCATGGAAGTGGCTTGATTGGGGTCGTAATATGCTTGGGATGTCCATTGTATTCCCTGCTAGTAAGTTTTAGGTCCATGTGGCCTCCTTTGGTTCATGAAATAGAGTGGTTCAGTGGCCCCTTCAGCCCCCTGGTATACAACTTTAAGCCCAAGCAAGGAAGGGTACTTATTTGTAGGATGATATTCTTCACAGACTGAAAACACTTCTATAGAGTTCAATGGACACTCATTCCTAGGATGCCTTTTGGTGCACCTAGGGCAAAAAATGGCCAAAGCCCTTTCTGCTTCCTCTTGTTTCCTTTTGATATGCAAGGTATCCATTTGCATGGCAAGAGTTTACGTCAACTTGCTCTTGAAATCTTCCAATAGATTTCCAAATTCTCCTTTAAGGGATGAATCAGATGAGGAGGTACTGGCTATGGGTTGACTCCCCCTACCTCTCTTTTTGGCTACCTTAGAACGGTTTCTAAAAGCAATCTTTATGTCTTCATAAGGTCGTTGGTAGACGTCCCCCCTAGCCAGCAAATGGAGGGTGTCTAGAAGGTCTTCCAGGACTCCTTTGAGGAGTACCAACTTCAGAGGTTCGGGGTCAAGTGTGCACCTGGCCCATTTATAACTGAGCTAAAACCTCTCTTCATAATCTTCCAAGGATTCATTGCTCCCCATGGTCACTCGGAAGATTTATTCCTTGATATATTTTAACCTATAGTAGTCCCGGTATTTGTTATTAAAGGCTTGGTGCATCTGAGCCCAAGTTTTGATGTTGTTGCCAGGTAACCCCATGAACTAGTGCAATGTTGCATCCTTGGGAGTAGAAGGAAACAATTTCAACTTTTTCTCATCTTCTTCATAGTCATAGGTTCGACATATAACAACAAATTCAAACAAAAAGGTATCAGGATCTTTAGTCTTCAACCCATGGAGGTGAGGTAGGGTTGAAGGGCTTATGTTCTTCATTTTAGTGTCCCCATTGGTCTCTTGGGTGGGAAAGGTACCCTCTACTCTTTCTCCATTCCCCCTAACATTTTTTTTTTCAGCCATTGTCTCCAGAGGGATGCTTTCTTCCTCTTCTTCTGCTATAGGATCTTTGTATATCTTTGGTTGTTCACCTATAGGTTCTTCCAAATCACTGCCACCGAAGAAGAGAAAAGGGTGGCTTTGTGATGTGGAGGGGGTGTTGGGTAAGAGTTTCCCTAAATTATCTTTGCTCCTACACGACATGAAAGGGAATCTCTTTTTGGGTGGTTTTTTCCTTTTTTTCTGCTTGTACCTGCAAAACTAAAATTGATTGAACAAACAAATTGCAACTACTGAAATGAGCTTACTGAAATGAAATGAAAGAATTGAGATGAAAGCAAGGAAATGACTAATCTACTTGCTGAAATGGAAATTGTAGAATTGAAATGAAAGCAAGGGCACGGCTAATCTACTTTTGCTGAAATGGAAATTGCAGAATTGAAAGGACTAATCTACTTTTGTTGAAATAAACTACTTAGCCGAATGTTGCAGTAGAAAGTAGAAGAAAGTAATAATCACAAAATACTTTGATGCTTCCCCGACAAAGGGCACCAAAAATTTGTGAGCACCAGTATTGTAGCAATAATGCTACAACTCTTGGGGCTTCCTACTTTACTTTTATCAACCTGGTAGTTCGTAACAAACTTGGAAGCGACGGTGTTGTATGCACAAGTATTAGCTCTTGCTGCAGGCTGTCACTTGGTCAGTTGGAGCAAGATCACTAGGATCTCAAGCCAACTCCTATGAGTTTCCAAAAGAATCTTTTAACTGTGATGAAAGAAAGCTAACTTTACAAAGACTATTCTACTTACAAAAAGAGAAAGAAGACTGGAGTGTAAATAAAACCCTAGCAAACCCTAATTTTTCCAACTAACCTTACATTTGCAGAAAAAAGAAATGAAAACTAATGAAATGAGTGCCATCGACTACTAAAAAGGTAAATTACATCTATTCAAGCTATTCCTAGAAGAAAATGAGAAAATAACATCTTTTTGCGTTTTTATGTGTTTTATGTGAAATTATTATGCATGTGATCTTGTCTGTTTGTGACTGTGGCAGAGGTTTGGTGGCTATGGAGGGCAGATTTCATTTTTTCAGAGGTTTAAGAAGGTGTGGAGGGGTCCTACGAAGCCTCTAGTAACCTTCTGAAGACTTCCCCTACAATCAGACATCGAAAAATCACTCATAGGAAATTTTACAGGAGGCTGTAGGGGATCTAGAGGAGGATCTACAGGAGGACTCCGAGAGCTATTTTTAGAGGTTTTAAGAGTGGAAAAATGGTGGGAAAGGGTAGCTAAAGACTATAGGTATGTGTTGAGGTGTCTGGGCCTTAACAAGGAGGATCATGAAAGAAAATTATGGTTGGATTTGTTCAAATGACGAAGGAAAGCTTATGGAAAAAGTGCAGAAATTAGGACAGATTCGTGAAGGATTGTGAATGACTTGTGAAAACTATGAGAAATTAGATGATGTGGCTACTCTATTGAAGTATTGTGAGTTGAGGTTTGTTATAAGAGATCTGCACATCTAACTACGGAAACTGAGTAAGAAAAGGACTAGCTGCACCAAGAAAACAAAACCATATCTCTTGTTAACCTTAATTTCTAACCTAGAAACATAAAGTTTTGAACAATACCCTACAAATAGAAAAGATTGCAAAGAGATTTATTACATAAATATGAAATAATCTTGGCAAAATGAATCTAAAGCAACCCTTTAACTTTTCAATTCAAATCATCACAATAGAAATTGCGTGGAAGAAGCAAAACTGTGTTTTTGGTGGCAGCAATGGTGCCTTGACCTCAAATAATGGTCCCAACAAGGGAGAAAGGAGATCAGGGACTATTGTTGACCTTTTTGAATCTTAACCTATCATTGTATTAACCTCCTTCAACAACTGAAACAAAAGTATCTATGCAAACCATCAAAAGCAACCTATTGTAAACAAGGTAAAATGAATCTGTGTAACATAAGTTAACTCATGAACTGAGGCAAAAACATATAAGTACAAAGCAAGAGCTCCTGGGTAGCTTGGGTTGGGCCTTAACCCAAGAGCTTCAACCCTTTGAAAGAAATCAGTGCTGGCTCAGAAAATATGTCATCTCCATTATCAAAATAAATGTCACATTACATAATCTGTTCACAAACATAAGCTCAAAAATGAGTTGAACAAGTGTTGCATAAAAGTGTGAAAATTCTACTAATAACTAGCTAAGCTATTGAGGCTCTAAGCCCCCTTACTTATAAAAATGGAATCCTTTAATAGCCCTCCTAAAATCAAGGAGCTCAGCTTCCCAAAAGTGCAGATAAACAACAGTCTTTCTTTACTTGCTTGGCTGCCCCTTGGATGCAATAATGTGGCCACTTGTTCTCCGAGTTTCTGATGGAGAATTCAAGGTAAGGGTTCATAAATGAAAGGGACACCCCCCTACAAATCCTCTTCCCTGTTTTCCTCGAATATTGGCTTCCAAATGCTCATAAATCCTTTGACTTTGTCCAAAAATGGCCAAAAAATCTGCATAAAGCACACATTAGACATCATGGCATAATGACTAACCCAATTCACTATATTAGCATAAATATAATAAAAAACATGCAATAAACTAATGAGAATGGTGGATTAAGTTGAATTAAGAGGCAGAACGAGCCCATATAATTACCCATTTATGGGGCTCATCAATGGCCATACATATTTCATGGATTCACTGATTTTAGTCCAAATACTTTCCTTGGCATTTCCCAAAATGTCTACCATTAATGAATCACTCTCCAATTTCTGGATTTTAAGCTCCAATTTGTGAGTCTTCTCCATTTCTTCCAGATACTTAGTATCATTTTCCACTTTCTCCAATTTTAGATTTTGAAGTTTCTGAAGTGGCTTCTGGTTTTCCTGTTTTTGTATTGGCAGTTCCTGTGCTAATCTAGATGGGTCAGCTGCTGTTGATGTAGACTCAATGGATGTAGATGAAGAACTAGGATATGTACCTGCAACTTCTATTGGGATTGTTTTAATGGGAACCATGGCAAGTTGTGTTGTTTCCTTCTCTTTCAATAGCTCTTCAATATGTTCATACATTTTCTTTAACTGTATATTTTTCTCAATCATCAGCTTGAGCATATACTCCTTTTGTTGTTCACTTTCTACCATATCCTTGGTCACAGGATATTCTATTGAAGGAAACTTCAACTATTTCTTCAATGCAACAATGTCTGCATCTTTCTTCTTAAGAAGTAGTTTTGCATCTTTTACATCCTTGGGATCATTTCCCACTTTAATCATAAAATCCTCTATTGATTTTATCCTATTATCTCTAGCTAATTCAATCCTTGTTCATCCTTCTTGCTAAGTTTGATTGGTAACTAATCACCTCGTTGAAAAAGAAGCAAGTGGACAATTACAAAATTGTAATTGAACACTCCCCGCACAGTGAAGTTCATGAATTGTTCATGTATATTATCAACCAATAATTGGTTTTAGTTATACATGAATGTTGGTTTCTAGTATTTATCAAAAATGGATAAGAAACCAAGGGTTACATCATCAATAGATTGGTCATCAGGGTATCCTAATAAATAGGAAAGTAAGCAAATACAATGTCTAGAGGATTTAGGAAACATGGCAGATGAATAAGGTGAATTTATTTTGGGAAATTCTGCATCCTTAGGCAAAAATATTTCCAATATTTTGGCTCTCTACAGGAAATTTAACTTGTGTTATAGATTCATCAGTGCTGCTGGTGAATATTGAGTCAATGAGTCAATTTGAGGAATTAAGAGCATGTCATTTATGGTTTGAGCTAAAATGGTTATTAGAATGTCTCCATTCTGAGCCATAAATGCCATTTTCACAGGGTCATACTTGTCTTGACACCAGGAAATAAGGTTAGGGAATTCATGTGTCTTTGGGAAACTATAAAAAGATAACAAGGATTCCCAAAACCTAATAGGATCTTGTTGGTTGAGATAGTTCTGTTAATGCCACAAGTGTAGTTCATAAAAATCAAACTCACACTTGGCCTCTGCAACTTTAAACAATAAGTCAACAATTGGGAGATGGTCAAGATCAGGCTGGGTCGAGGTAACAATACTCTCCTATGTGGTCTACTTCTTGGATTTTTATTTTAGGGCCATGGTGGCAGAAAGGAAGAAAAATGGTTATAAATGGCAGACTGAGGGAAAGGCAAGAAGTTCTGCAACACTATAAACCTGCAAACAATTTGAGAATAATCAGAAGAAAATGACAAAAGGGTCAGTTTCGTTTTATTTATAAGGTGTGGGAAGGAGTAACGGTTTTGTTGATAACCGTAGTAGCTTTAAATGCAAGGGGGCAGGACAACAATGGACGGATACAATGGTTATGTCGAACAGGGGGATAAGTGTGTAAAGAGGAAACGGTTGGGAGGAATAAGAAATGCATAGGTGAAGTAACAGCTCAGGATTAGTGGAGGGACAACGGATTTTTGGAGGGCTGAAAGAGCCATTGTCAAAGAAAACCATGGGTGGTTTGTGGCAGTTAGGGGTAGGGAGAGACATGGGGGTGACACGTAAGGTTGGGAAGTCCACCATTTAAAGCGCTTTGCAAAACACCCATCACGTTAACTTGAAATGGTAGAGGGCGGTGTGAACTCTCTCGACACTATCGATTTGGGCAGGGTGTAGATCAACTGTCGAATCAAGCATCCTTTTTACGAAAGGAAACAAGACTTTTTGTCATTTATTTATTTGGGTCAAATCAAGTTTGTGCATTATAATATAATTGATATGCCAAACAAATAATTAACCCCGATTAAAGAATTAATGATATATTAACTCAGTTTGACATTTTCTTGACGAGGCACATTTGGACTAGTAGCCTTTGCACTAATTTTTTGTATGAAAGAGGAAGTCTTTTCTTTCTTTTTGCTTCCCTATCATTTTATTTTCTTTTTCCTTCTTTATTTAGGGTAGCTAACACCTATCATTTTATTGATATGGATTCCTTTAAAACATTAAATTTTCCTAACATTTTAACTTTTATTTATTTTGCATCCGTATCCTCACTTAACATTCTAAAATTATTTTTGACTAATATACTAACTTATCAAAAACAAATTATGTTACAACACCATGAATGAAAAACAATTTTCCTTCATGTTCGCAGCATATTTTAAATATGACACTAATGGTCATAGATTTTAGATCCTTGTACTTCCTGAAGGTCTGCAAGGGGTGATATTCCCTTCTCTCTCTATCCAACACTTGGGAAGGTCTACAAGTGGAGACTCCAATGTTTACAAAGGACAACAATTGTTCTTAACAAGGAACACCATATTCAATCCCAATGCTAAATGGTCGTCTAAATGGGAGTGCAGAAACCCACTCCTGTCCAAAGAACAAGTTGCAATTTGTGAATAAATAATCAAATTTAAGAGAAAATAGTTTATATATATATATATATATATATATATATACTTGGGTTGACATCTTTGAATCCTATGAAACCCACCCACTTTACTGGAGCGATTACTGTGTTGCATTGTGGAGGATTCAATGAGATTAAAATTAGGTGGGTCAGTCTTTGGTTATAGTTCCTAAAGGCACTATAAACCAATTCAACCCTACAACAATATATTAAAGCTGTGGAAAAGATGAAATATGTAATTTTAATATAATGTATATAAAAAAACTTTATATAATAGAAAAATATAATTTATATTTAAATAATAACGCTGTTTTTTAAATAAATTTTATTAATAAGAAGAATAGATTACAACATTTATCCATCACTAATAATTACAAAATCCAAATTACATTCCTTATATTTATAGTATCAAATCCCAGTATAGATCACGAGTTTTCTTTTTTTCACTTTTCTCTTGCGTACAATATCAATCCAATCCGGAGTTAAGATAGAGCAATTTCATAATTTTTATAAGATATTTCCATTGATAGAGGTTCAACCATATCTAGCCCAAAGTAAAGGCAATGCAGTGTCATCATTTTTATGAGATATTTCCATTGATAGAGGTTCAACCATATCTATCATTTCCATGTAACTATATTAATTATTTAGTTTTAGGGTTCATTTCCATACACTTATTGCATACACAATTATGTATGAGTTACTTTCATTTTTACAAATGTGATGGGACTCCTCTTCTGTGGCATGAGATGGTGCCACTAGAGGTTGAACTAATTCTATAGGGGTTTATTTTTCAGCAGATGTCTTATGTTGTTGGGGATTTTCCTTCTAAACTATAGTATTCTTCAATCCTTTTATTTCCTTCAGATCCTCCCTGCCAAGAATTTTTCATAGACTCCTAAGGGAGAGAAGCCCATTTTGAAAAGGGACATGCATTATGTAGTTGGCTATCCTATTGACATGCCCTACATTAGAAATCTATATTTTGATATTCCAAATAGGGGTGATTTTAGGGGCGAATGTTCGCCCTTGCGCGAAATTAAGGGGTTTTAAATTTTTAGTAGGCGAATATTTTGTATCGTAGTACATTTTTACAAATCACCTCAAATAGCCCACCTTATTTTAAGGGAGAGGTTAAAAAAGATAAATTTAGCCCTTGAAATTAGGAGTTGCAACCTTCTAATCCCCGTTTTCAAGAATAGGTTTTATTTAAGTGAATCCCTTCGCCCATTTTTAAGAATAGGTTTTATTTAAGTGAATCCTATGGGCCAAAGGTCCAAATACCATATTTATAAAAGAGGTATGGTAAATTAATAAAAATATAAATAAATGAGAGGTATGGTAAATAAATAAAGCATTTTTTATATTTACTCCATAAGTCACCTTATATACATGCAAGGGTGTAAACAAATAAAAATATAAGTAAAGTGGAGGTATGGTAAATAAATAAAATGTCTTTTTATACTTACTCAAACGGTATGGTAAATAAATAAAAATATAAATAAACTAAACCCATGGTAAATAAATAAAACCTCTTTTTATATTTAGTCCATAACCCTCGTTCTATTTGTGAAGGCTCAAGAAAGAGGTTTTATTTAAGTGAATCCTATGGGCCAAATACCATATTTGTAAAAGTGGTATGGTAAATTAATAAAAATATAAATAAGCCAGAGGTATGGTAAACAAATAAAACATTTTTTTATATTTACTCCACAAGTCACCTTGTATTTACGAACGGTATGGTAAATTAATAAAAATATAAATAAACGAGAGGTATGGTAAACAAATAAAACATTTTATTTTTTATTTTTTTATATTAATACCATGCAAAAAAACATTATTAACCATAATATTAGTATTAATAAAAACAAAAATGGCACATGGTATTCACCCATGGTATTCACCAAAATGGCACATGGTATTGACCCATGGTATTCACTTCGAATGTAGCCTATTTAAATGGGGAATTAAACCAAAATAGATCCATCTTTACTCTGGATCTACTAACCCCCGAGAGGTATCAAATATCGTGATATGCAAACTAGCATAGAGTGAAAAATATTTGATCCGATCAAGTGTAAAAATGGATGTTGTAATTTAATGTATGTTAAACATTTTAGCTTGGTTAAAATAAAAATAAAATAAAGATCAACTATTAATTTTATTAATTTTTATAAATTACTAATAGTAATTTTTAAGCTCCAGGTTTATGATAACCCATGGTAATACCATGGTATTCATGTGAGCATAGAGTATTTAAAGGGGAAATTCTATCATCTTAGATCCATCTTAATTTGGGTCTACCAAGTGCTCAGAGGGATAAATAGATTCATCCCCCTAAGAGTGGTAGATGTGGAGTTAAGATGGATATAGGTTGGTTTTTATGATAATGAAGATATTAAATAGACTTAGGAAATTATATTGTAAAAACATCTTAAGGTGAATTGTTAAAGCATAGACATTGGACAAGTATATTTGTATACTTCTGTTTTAAACTGAAACAAATCCAGGGCTAAAAGGAATGGATTGATTGCACTAGTCATCCTTCTATAACTTTCCAACATAGGTTGGAGTAAACAGATTGTAATTTGGGTAATTTTTCTAACTGCAAACAGGAACATACTTGTGTATTGGCAGGGTGGTTACGAGGTCCCTAGAAGTGATGAATTTGAATTTTTCTTAGTTTTATATATAGTATTAGGTTTTTTCTCATGCTTTTTGTGAATGACATAGGTGAATTTTATCCTACACCCACTAGGTTATCGATATGTAATTTCGGTAATTTTGGTTTCAAAAGATATTTTAAAGAAATGCAATGATTTCATGTGTATAAACACAATATTCTAATGGAATTCTGCATTTGTGGTTTACCTATACAGATTCCATGGAGAAGTATTAGTGGTGTGACATCAATTGTCCTCAAGCAGAGGCTTTCGTTCTATTCTTTTCTAGAAGCAAATACTTTCTTCCAACATTTTTGAGTTCCATGAAAATTTTTAAAGTCCTAATAGTATTCAATTATGGGTTAAAGAGATCCAATTGAATGATCTATCAGCCTTATCTTCACTTAGTTTAAGACTATTCACTTGGAGAGGCTGCATGTGCCCCCACTTCAAGAGCATAGTAAAGTCATGTAGAACATAGAGAAGCTATCTTTAAGCTTTTAGGGAAGATTTTGTTATCACTCAGGTTGTCCCTTTTGACTCCTTAATGGATACGACCGAGGTAACCACAAACCAAGCTTTGGACTGCAGGTCCTAGCCTACCAGCAGTCAAAGAGGGCTCTCTCTTTAGGATTTAGCTTTGTTTAAGGGATGATTTTAGGCTAGTTATAGGGTTCACATTGTTTTGTTTGTGTTTTGGTGGGAAGCTGGGAAGGAGGATGCTTTCAAGTAGAGAGGCAATGCATAGTGTGGTAGGCTTCAAACCATTGGGCATGGAGTCATGGAGTAGGATTGCTAGTGCATTTTCTTGGTCACAAGAGGAAACGAGGAGCATGATAGCTGCTTACGAAACAATATTCGAGCTAAATGGAGATGACTTGAATGCTAAGAATCGAGAGGCAACAAAGAATCTCTCAATCAGGTTAGCAGAGGGAAGATGAAACAAGCCCTATTTAGGAGCAGCTAAGAATTCCTAAATAACAGTCGTTCATATGTGAATTAGAGCAAATATGAGCCATAAGGAATCCATATTTATGCCTAAATCAAGAGGAAAATATCAAGAAGCCACAGAAACTGAGCATAGAGTGCAGCTAGGCAAATTCTAAACCAATCTTTAGTTCTGTGACTTGAGCATATATGAAAATTGAAATAACAGAGGTAAGAAACACTTATTGATTCATATAGCAGCACAAGAATTCCATCATTCACTCTTCAGAACCATTAAAACACATCAACAGTCCGTTCTCCAAGCTTTCAGCAATCTTTGATTAAGTGAAACATATCAGTTACAGAGCGAGTCTCTTCTCAAGTAAGTTCATCCACCAACCAACAACCGACCCCTTAAAAAGTGAATTGGGGTCGTTTATATAGAGAAAGATATGAAAAAATATCTATTACAGCTGACCTAAACAGGCCTGCGGGAAATAAATTCTTTTAACCTAAACTTGTGCTGAAAATAAATGCAAGACAGTAACTTAAGCTGCGCCGGAGGCAGCCGCATCAAAAATGAGTTAATTTGGTGCCCTTGGTGGCTCGATGCAATGCTTCTACAATAACTGTGCTTTGGGCTTTGATCCACTAATCTTATGTGGCTTTAATGTGCATTAACTGTGATTTGAGAGCCTTTAATAGCTCAGCGCTGCCTTGTTGACTTTACTGGGGGACTCTTCAATGTTCATCTGCTTCGAGCCGCTAAAAAAAAATCTTCGCTGATACTCTTTGCCGCATCCTGATACTCTTTGACATGAAATTTGGCTTTATCTGTCTTCTGGTACTCAAAACTGTTAAATCGCTCCTTTTTGGCTCTTTTCGGCCAAAATAGCTGCAGCAAACCTGTGGTGGACAGAGGCTTTCCATTTTAGCCCTTTTTTCTTAGCGATGCGCGATTAGCACTAGGTGCGCATCAAAAACTGCCTCAGTTTCTCATTCCGGGCATCCTTTGCTGCGATTTCGCCTTCTGCGCCCTTTGGGTGATGACAAAATGGCCTAAAATGCATGAATTCCCTTATCGGGAGCAAGCGCTAGAAGAAAACCCTATAAAAATGGCCATTTTCTTTAAAACAGACAAAAAGCCCATTAATACGTAAACAATCGTAAAAATCTGGGGCGGGAGTGATCACTTTCTATTGGATTAAATCTAGGTCGTTGGATGAGCGGGCCTGAATGGGCAGCTATGATTTCTTCGGTGTTTCGGCAATCGGCGGGGACACGAGCATACACATATTTGCGATCTCTGAAATGGGCGATCGCCGAAACTATCTGGACCATTGATCTGGGCGGGATGATGGACGACCATGGTTGCATCGGCGTTTGATATATGCGGCGAAACAGGAAATTGCGATGCGGAGGGCTCCTGATAGCGATATCTCATCGGTGGAGAAATCAGGGGCTTATATACATGGCACAAAACTTTGCGATACGCCGATGCGAAGTAGCGATCAACGATAAACCATTGGGAAAACATATATATGGGCCAACATTGATCGATGCCCCCTCCCAACTGCGATATCGCATAGGATGGGGTCCCAAAGGAAACTTTTTGAATTGGAGCAAGGCTTTTTTACTAAAGGTAAGCTTGTGAAGTCGGAGGGAGGTTTCTTCATGGAAAGGAGGTTTTTTATGATTCGACAAAGGGTCTTTTTGGCCTTAGAATGATTTTGGGTGTTTTAAAAGGTTTTTTTAAGGCATCGGAAGGGGTCTAAAAGCCTGGAATGACGGATTTCATGCCTTGGAAGGAATCCACAAAGCATTAGAAGATGGTTTGAGGGTGGCAATGAGGGTTCTTGCTGAGTTTCAGATAAACTTAGCAATTCCCAAGTGTACTTATGGTTATTTTTCAACCAGGGGAGGGATAAGTATTAGGGAGGCATTAAATAGTTTAGTTGGGGGGGGGGGGGGGAATATAGGGAGCTACATAAAGAATTATATTAATATGACAAGATGGAAAGCGCTAAGTATGAGATCTTAGGCTATTAAGGAGGAATGAGACTCCTGGAGGAAGTACGAACATTCCTTGAGTAAAGCAGATCTTTACCAAGGCAATTGATATGGAGAATGATGAGACTAAGAGATGTCAAGCAGATCTTGACCTCTGTAGGGGAAGTTAGTGAGTGATTTGGGGAAGAGGAAAAAAGGGGAAGTTAGACATGCCTCGCTTGAAGTCCTTCAAATGGAAAATTGCCTCAGATTTGTGATCTAGATAGATATGATACTTGAAAACATGAAATGGATCACACACCATGATTTTGCAACCGCAAAACTACTTACCCAACCTACTTACCTAGCATTTTTTCTTCCCTTTGGTTTGGGTGCACTTGAACTAGCAAACCCAACTTTTCTTTCTTTTCTTCTTGTTGTCCTCCTATCTACATCTACACTTATTTCATCCAGGGGCTCAGATTAAGCTGTTGAGCACCCTTATTTCTCTACCTATCTACAAATTTGCCAAGATTAAGCTGTTTGGACAGATAATGATTCTCTATGTTCTACAACAGGAAATTGAAACCTAGGGAGGCCAAGATTAAGCTGTTTGGCCTTCCCTTAATTGAAAACTTCGTCAAAAAATGGATTAGCTCATCAGAATGGAACAAAGCAGTGGCATTTAGACTGGTGCACTCTCGTAACCTCTTCTAGGGAAAATGGAACAAATATGGAGCATTGCAGGATGCAAAGAACGACATATTTGGCATGTATGAAGGATGAATACCTGCTGCAGCAGGAGGCTAACAGTGGCTCCACTTGGGGATGGCTTTTCCTCGTGAAAAGCCAAGAACAGCAGGTCAGACTGCCTTGATCTTCTATTGTTGTTGTGGACTAGGAACACTTCTTTCTGCTAACTATTAAATGATTCAAACTTTGGAAAAAGAACAACACTTACCCCCTACTAAATTACTGTGAACTATATAGCATCGCATGCTTTCTTTTGCGTGCTTAATGTTGTGTACAATGTTACCTGAGCACTGCCCTTTGGAATAGTCTCAATACATGGATCAAAACTGAGACATTTTGCTTTAACTCTGTCTTTGAGAAGGTTGCTGATGTAAAACCAAAAATGTTCCTCCCTTTTGATGATATTGACCAAAGTTGTGGAAGCCTGATTGCAACATTTTTAATTGATTTCGCTATGATATACAGCAGTGCTATTATCTTGTTCTGATTGCTCTAAATATCCAAAACTGCCCTGAGTGCCGATCTCCAATGTGATTCAAAACAAAGAATCAACAAGAGCATTCCCTTTTGCTGGCTGTTAGGTGATTGAAGTTTAAAATTCTGAACACAACCTCCTTTTAACATGAATCGTTGTAAAATACGGCTCTATCCCTTAATCCCTTGAGTGCTTTCAAATATATCTCAATTGGTCCTGAGCATCCTTCTGTATTTTTATTGCTCCTTTCACTCAACATTTCGCTGCACCCTTATGCTGAAACCAATGCAAAAGACAGAGCCTTTTGAAATGGATGATTTGCACGGGCTGTGCCTTATAAATTTTGCTGCGTTGTTCTCCTGAGAATGATGCTGTGATTGATCATTAAAATAGAGGACTGCCTTTGCTCTGTCTCCATAACTTCGCTGCTCGGTTCCAAGCAATCAGATTGCTTATACAAACATAAAAAGGATAGCGCTGACATATATACAAACATCAATATACAAATATATACACAGGGGCATTGTATCCCTTTAAAAGGGATCTCGATAATGTTTCAACATTTGGCCATTTACAGGGCCGTCTTCCACTGTGCTATTATCCATAGATTTGAGAAAATATGTGTTATTGCCTTGCACAGTGCTGATAATAAATGGGCCTCTCCATAGAAAATCGAACTTGGCATGCTTTCCCTTGTCTTCTCTTCGTGAGTCCCATCTTAGAACTTTGTCACCAATGTAGAAATCCTCAGCCTTGGTCCTTTTGTCAAATGCTTTCTTTAGCCTCTCTTGCACAATTTGAGCTCTGTCATACACTTGCTCTTTGGTTTGCTGAAGATGAATGGTCTGATTAATCCTTCATTGAATATCATTTGGTTCAGCCTGAATCTCCTATAACAGCTTGATAGTAGGGATGCCCAAGGATGAAGGAAATGTGGCTTCCATGCCATATACTAGCTCATAAGGGCTCATCCCAATGGATCTCTTGGTTGAAAGTCTATCTGCCCATAGGGCATTTGTGAGTGTTCTATGACAGTTATTTTTGTTTTCTTCTAGTACTTTCTTGATAATATTGATCAGAATTTTGTTGGATGATTCGGCCAAGCCATTACCTTGAGGATAATAGGCTGTAGAGTGGCCCAAGGTAATATGAAATTTATGGCAAAAATTGATCATTTTTTTGGATTTGAAGGCAACAGCGTTGTCAGTGATGATTTTCTCAGGGCAGCCAAATCTGGAAAGGATATTACACTCAAGGAATTGGATAATGGTGGAGTCATTGGCTTGCCTACATGGGATGGCTTCAATCCACTTGGTGAAATAGTCTGTGGCTGTTAGAATCCACTTATGCTGGCCTGAGGATGATGGGTGGACTTATCCAATGAAGTCAAGACCCCATTGTTGAAAAGGCTTCTTGGTTGAAATGGGCTTAAGGGGAAAAGGCAATAGTTTTCTTTTTCCTTCAATGATTTGGCATTGGTGACATGAAACAACAAATTTCTTGACATCTGCAAATAGAGAGGGCCAATAGTAACCAGCCCTTAAAATCTTGTCAGCAGTAGACTTCCAATATAAATGTCCTCCACAGTCTCCTGAATGAAATTCTTTCATGATATTGTTAGTTTCGTTCATAGTCAAGCAATTAAGTAATATGCCTTCATGATTTTTCCAAAATAAGGCACCGTCTAAGACACAAAACTTTAAAGCTTTCATTTTCAAAAATCTTTTCTTGGTTCTGGACAATCCTGGGGGAGCACACAGGTTTAACAATACGAAGCAAATATCAACATACCATGGGGATTGCAAAAAGGTTTCACTGATCTGTGGAGTCGCCAGTTCCTGTTCGTTGTCCAGTTGGTTAATTTCTAAGGCCTGAAAGTTTGTTTTAGACATTAGTTTGGCTAGACCTTGTCCCTTTATCAGCTTGGTGGGTTTTATCTCAATGTCGTATTCAAGAATACTGGCAATCCATTTGCCTCTCTTGCCTTCTCGTCCCTCTTGAGTTAATATGTCTTTTATAGCAGAGTTCGGGACATAGGCAATCACATGTGAATATAGAATATAAACTTTGAAGTCTTTGATGGCTTTAACAAGGGCATATAACTGCTTTTCCATGATTTGGCACTTCAAGGGTGCATCTCTTAAGGCTTGGTTGAAAAATGCAATAGGCTTTTCATTTCCTTGGTCATCTTTTTGTAAAAGGACAGCAACTATCGTGTGCTCTGAAGAAAAGGAAAAGATGATAAAATCCTTGTCAAATTGTCGACTTGTGAGTACAGGCGTTTGAGTTAAGGCAACTTTGATACTCTCAAAAGCCTGCTTGGCTTCAAGAGACCATCTTACCTTGGCATCCTTTTTTAACATGTTGCTTAACAGTCTTATTAGTTCAACTAAATTTGGGATAAATCTCCTTAGGAAATTGATCTTTCCAAGGAATGCTTGCAACTCTTTTATGTTTCTAGGGTAAGGAATTTGAAGGATGGCTTGGATACTTTCCGGATCAATTCTGATACCGTCTTTTGAGATGATGTGGCCTAGCAACTTACCCTCCTCAAGGCCAAACAAGGAATTCTTGGGGTTCAAGGAAATGCCATATTTCCTACATGTCATGAAGATTTGCCTTAAGTGTTTGAGGTGTTCTTGATTAGATTTGGAGAAAGGGGTCAAGTCATCAAGATAGACAACAAGGAATTCATGGATATCCTTGGAAAATGCAATATCCATTGCCCTTTGAAAGGTGGCACCAATGTTCTTTAGCTCGAAAGGCATTTTAACATACTTAAATGTTCCCCAGGGTGTGGTAAAGGCTGTTTTGTCTTGGTCATCTGGGTGAACAAGTATTTGATTGAAACCTGAAAATCCATCTAGTAAAGAGATTCGAGATGAACCCACTACTCTTTGTAGGATGTGGTCCATTTTAGGCAAAGGGTAGTGGTCTTTTAGAGAGACTTGGTTTAAGTTTCTTAGGTCCACACACAGTCTGATCTCACCTGATTTTTTCCTTGTGGGAACCAGATTGGGTACCCATTCAGAAAATCTGATGGGTGCTATAATACCTGCTTCAAACATTCTCTTTACTTCCTTCTCAATGAGGGGAAGAAGCATAGGGTTTATTCTTCTAAGTTTCTGCTTGAACGACTTTTGATTTGGTTTTAAGGGAATGGTATGTTGAATCATTGAGGTGTCATAGGACTTCAAGTCCTCATAACTCCAAGCAAATACATCTTGGAACTCTTTGAACAGGTCAACATATTTTGGCTTTTGATCAGCAGGCAAAGACTTGGATAGTTTTATCATTTTGGGCTTCTCTGCTGTCCCAATATTACAGTCTTCCACAACAGCGTTTAATGGTTGCATCTTTGGCTTTTTGGGGACATCATTTGCATCAAACATGTCTTCTAATGGAGTTAGGCCAGCAGGGAGAAATTTATCCTTCAGATTAATGATCTCGGCCTCTGTTTTGGCTATTTCTTCCAAATGTGTCTGTTTCAGCTCTTCTATGTTTGCATTGTCAAAAATAGTTGGGTTTAGCATTTGTTTGGCTGTTACAGCTGTTATAGCCTGTTGATTTTCATTTGTTTGCTGTTGTTCATCTGTCATAGTATCTATGTCAATGTTTAGGCCTGCAAATTATTGCTGTAAGGTAAGAAAATTGTTGATTTGAGCATCATCCTCAAACACTTGCCAGTCTTTAACGTTATTTGGGACAACTAGCCTATGTTTTATCTCAGTAGTGAAATGGTGATTTGGCTCAAAGGGAAGCTTGCATGTGCTAGCAAAAGTAGCTGGGCTGTGAGCATGAATGTTATGATTTCTTGAAATCTTGGCAAGATTGGATTTAGTGAATGCATTAAGTATATTAGTGGCAGCAATCCTATAGGCCCTCATTCTATTGTCATTAGTAACAAAGTTACCTTTCATTTGTTGGATTACTAGGTCGGAATCACCTAGAATAGACACTTTGGCAGCTCCTAAAGCTTTGAGCAGCTTAAGGCCTAAGAGGAGTGCCTCATATTCGGCCATGCTGTTGGTGCATTTGAAATTCAGCCTATATGCACGACCTTGTGCATGATTGTTATGTGTATTATGAATCCATATCCCTGCCCCTGCTCCTAACTTATTAACAGAACCGTCAAACTCTAAATACCATGTGATTTCTTGCTGGTGGTTAGCATTAGGATTTTCAGTCATTTTAGGATTGGGCAAATTTGACTTTTCTATTTGGGGAGATTGTTCTTGTATGCTGGTTGCATTGGTTGTTTTGACAGCTTCATGGGCATGGGCAACCGATTCCTCGTTTATGCATGCTTTCTGCTTTAAAGCCAAATGTTTGGCATTAGTTGGAAGACTGTTATCATCATTAAACAGAATAAAAGAATCCATATCAGAATGGATTGAGTAAATTGGAAAGTTTTGGGGCTTTTCCTCACTACTTACCACATATTTCATCATTGTTTCTCTATACAGTCTCTTAGGTTGCCCAAAGACTGATATAGTGGCATAAGAGAGGTCTAATTGGAGAGATCCTTGGAGTTTTGCTCCCCAAGATCTTGATAGGAGCATGCCATATTTTGGTGGTATGTCAGCAACCACCACGTCCATTACGATTGTCTTGTTGGGAAATTGGACTAAGGAGACACATAAGTCTTTGATTAAGCCTAAACACTTGACCTGACTTGAGTCAAAAGAGAATAGATCTTTGTAGGGTCTTGTGACATCAAGGTTTAGTTTCTCCATTACAGCTTTGGGCATAAGATTGTGTGAGGCACCTGAGTCAAACATAGCATTATGCAAGATTTTGTCATGTATGTGCAGACTGATATAAAAGGGTAGAATAGATCCATATGTTGATTTTCCATTAACTTATGGACCGAACAACAGCTCAGGAGTATCATCTAAAACATTTACACTGTCTTTGACCTCTAGCATTTGAAGTGATTTTTGAATTTGTTGCTTATACACATCATGCTTGGCAAGTTCTGAGAGGGGGATGGATATCTTAATTTTTCCAATCTCTGTTTCTAGGTTAAATGGTTTCTCCAGTGGAATTTTTGCATTAGCAGTAGCCGATTTCTCCTTTTCAAGTGTATTTTATGTGTTTCCCTTTTGATTGTCAGCATGATGGTGAATGATGGTTTGTGGTATTTCTGTTTTGGGAAGATTTTTAGGAGTAGTGTTCAAATTTTCTTCTGAGGAAGGAGGAGGCAAAGGCTGATCAAAAGTAGGCTGCATGTCTGTTATGTCTTCTACAATCACTTGATGTGGGTTTGGGACGGTTGTATCAACTGTTTCTGTTACAATAGCCTTACCTTTAATCTTGTTGGGCTGTTTACTCTCTTTTGATTTACTAGATACAGGGATATCAATGGTTCTAGTTCTCAACTTATATTTTTTGTGGACTTCATACACAGCATAATCATAGCCTTGTTTAAAATCAAAAGACTCTCCAGACTTAGTCTGAAATTGATTTATCTCATGGTCATCTTGGTCTTCTTTTGATAGGAAAACTGGTTGGTCATTTTTCACATCTATCAAGTTCATGAGTCTCCTCTGTTGGCTCACTAGATGTGGATGCTTCTGTGTAGTTTTCTTGGAAAGGAGGCCTAATATCATGGTTGGGACTAGCCCTTCCAACATTTAGGTTTTGATTCTTTCTGAAATTTGGGTTCCTTATGGTATTTGGCTGATGTCCTTCCCATGACGATTTCCTCTCAGCACTCTCTACTCTGTCTCCCAGCCTATGCATGCTATTGATAATAGCGTCTAGCTTTTGATCCAAGGCTGAGGGTTCTTCCTTGAAGGTGGTTCTTCTCTCTATTTTAGCTCTGTTTCTTTTGGCAATTAAATTTGCTTCCACAGTGACAACCACACTTTGCATTTCGGCAAGGCTGTTAGGGGCTCTTTCCTTTAACTAGTAGGCCATATCTGGGTCGAATCCATTAGGGAATTTATACAAGGCTAGGTCAGGTGGAGGTCTTAAGTTCTGCGGTATTGCATTATAGACATTATTGAATCTTGCAAAATATTCAAAAACAGTCTCTTGAGGGCCTCTTTTAATTGTATCGTATTCAGCTAATATGTGCAAGGGGTCTTTCTTTTTTTCCCATCTGTTGATAAATGACTGGTATAAGGCTTCTGGGTCTGCTATGGAATTGGCTGGGAGTGCTCTAAACCAAGTCCTGACATCGCCTGTCAAACTTTGGACAAAAATTTTCATTCTCACACTATCATCGTCAATCTCATAGCTTTCAAAGTAATCCTGCATTTTCTTTGTATGCTGAAGGGCTGTGCAGGCACTTGTGCCATCAAAATAAGTTATCTTAGTCTGGTAATCCTGAGGCATAGCCCCGGGATTAGCAGGCAACTGTAAAGGTGCATATCTATTCGCCATATTTATAGGGACAAGTGGAACAACAGGGATAAATGGAACGATGGGAACAACTGTGATAATAGGAGTAGAGGTATGTGTAGTGAATGGAGGTGTGGAGACAATGCTTGGAGAGGTGGATGATGAACAAGGGGAAGTGGGGGTTGAGTGGAACAAAACTTTAACAGGGGTTGGAAAAGAGCTAGGCTGAACTGTTTCAGGACTAGAAGCAGTAAAGTCTTCATGTTTTTGCTTGTTAAGGTTTCTAGGGATCAACTTTGGATTTTCAAAATCAGCTGGAGGATGTGGGTCTGGATTTAATCTTGTATAACGCGAATTCTTCTTGGGAGCCAACTTCAACTTGTTTTTTAGGGATATCTTACGAATGTAAGGGTTAGAATGAAATTGTTAATGGTCAGATTCTTCCTCAGTGGAACTTCGGTCTGGTTTTGCGGGATTATCTGAGGATGGTCCCCAGCGGAGTCGCCATTATGTTATCACTCAGGTTGTCCCTTTTGACTCCTGAAGGGATACGGCCAAGGTAACCACAAACCAAGCTTTGGACTGCAGGTCCTAGCCTACCAGCAGTCAGAGAGGGCTCTCTCTTTAGGATTTAGCTTTGTTTAAGGGATGATTTTAGGCTAGTTCTAGGGTTCACGGGGTTTTGTTTGTGTTTTGGTGGGAAGCTGGGAAGGAGGATGCTTTCAAGTAGAGAGGCAATGCATAGTGTGGTAGGCTTCAAACCATTGGGAATGGAGTCATGGAGTAGGATTGCTAGTGCGTTTTCTTGGTCACAAGAGGAAACGAGGAGCAGGATAGCTGCTTATGAAACAATATTTGAGCTAAATGGAGATGACTTGAATGCTAAGAATCGAGAGGCAACAGAGAATCTCTCAATCAGGTTAGCAGAGGGAAGATGAAACGAGCCCTATTTAGGAGCAGCTAAGAATTCCTAAATAATAGTCGTTCATTTGTGAATTAGAGCAAATATGAGCCATAAGGAATCCATATTTATGCCTAAATCAAGAGGAAAACATCAAGAAGCCACAAAAACTGAGCATAGAGTGCAGCTAGGCAAATTCTAAACCAATCTTTAGTTCTCTGACTTGAGCATATATGAAAATTGAAATAACAGAGGTAAAAAACACTTATTGATTCATATAGCAGCAGATTCCATCGTTCACTCTTCAGAACCATTAAAACACATCAACATTCCATTCTCCAAGCTTTCAGCAATCTTTGATTAAGTGAAACATATCAGTTACAAAGCGAGTCTCTTCTCAAGTAAGTTCATCCACCAACCAACAACCGACCCCTTAAACAATGAATTGGGGTCGTTTATATAGAGAAAGATATGAAAAAATATCTATTACAACTAACCTAAACAGGCCCGAGGGAAATAAATTCTTTTAACCTAAACTTGTGCTGAAAATAAATGCAAGACAGTAACTTAAGTTGCGTCGGAGGCAGCCGCATCAAAAATGAGTTAATTTGGTGCCCTTGGTGGCTCGATGCAATGCTTCTACAATAACTGCGCTTTGGGCTTTGATCCACTGATCTTATGTGGCTTTAATGTGCGTTAACTGTGATTTGAGAGCCTTTAATAGCTCAGCTTTGCCTTGTTGACTTTACTGGGGGACTCTTCAATGTTCATCTGCTTCGAGCCACTAAAAAAAATCTTCACTGATACTCTTTGCTGCATCCTGATACTCTTTGACATGAAATTTGGCTTTATCTGTCTTTTGGTACTCAAAACTATTAAATCGCTCCTTTTTGGCTCTTTTCGGCCAAAATAGCTGCTGCAAACCTGTGGTGGACAGAGGCTTTCCATTTTAGCCCTTTTTTCTTAGTGATGCGCGATTAGCGCTAGGTGCGCATCAAAAACTGCCTCAGTTTCTCATTCTGGGCATCCTTTGCTGCGATTTTGCCTTCTGCACCCTTTGGGTGATGACAAAATGGCCTGAAATGCACGAATTCCCTTATCGGGAGCGAGCGCTAGAAGAAAACCCTGTAAAAATGGCTATTTTCTTGAAAACAGACAAAAAGCCCATTAATACGCAAAAAATCGTAAAAATCTGGGGCGGGAGCGATCACTTTTTATTGGATTAAATCTGGGTCATTGGATGAGCGGGCCTGAATGGGCGGCTATGATTTCTTCAGTATTTCGGCAATCAGCGGGGACACGAGCATACACATATTTGCGATCTCTGAAATGGGTGATCGCCGAAACTATCTGGACCATTGATTTGGGCGAGATGATGGACGGCCATGGTTGCATCGGTGTTTGATATATGCGGCGAAATAGGAAATTGCGATGCGGAGGGCTCCTGATAGCGATATCGCATCGGTGGAGAAGTCGGGGGCTTATATACATGGCACAAAACTTTGCGATACGCCGATGCGAAGTAGCGATCGGCGATAAACCATCGGGAAAACATATATATGGGCCAACATTGATCGATGCCCCCTCCCGACTGCGATATCGCATAGGAGGGGGTCCCAAAGGAAACTTTTTGAATCGGAGTAAGGCTTTTTTACTAAAGGTAAGCTTGTGAAGTCAGAGGGAGGTTTTTTCATGGAAAGGAGGGTTTTTATGATTCAACAAAGGGTCTTTTTGGCCTTAGAATGATTTTGGGTGTTTTAAAAGGTTTTTTTAAGGCATCAGAAGGGGTCTGAAAGCCTGGAATGACGGATTTCATGCCTTGGAAGGAATCCACAAAGCATTAGAAGATGGTTTGAGGGTGGCAATGAGGGTTCTTGCTGAGTTTCAGATAAAATTAGCAATTCCCAAGTGTACTTATGGTTATTTTTCAACCAGGGGGAGGGGATAAGTATTTAGGGAGGCTATTAACATAGTTTTAGTAGGGGGGGGAAGAAATAGATAGGGAGCTACATAATAGAATTAGTGGTTAATATGACAAATGATAGGAAAGTGCTAAGTATGAGATCTTAGGCTATTAAGGAGGAATGAGATTTCTGGAGGAAGTACGAACATTCCTTGAGTAAAGAAGATCTTTACCAAGGCAACTCATATGGAGAATAATGAGACTGAGAGATGTCAAGCAGATCTTGACCTCTTTAGGGGAAGTTAGCGAGTGTTTTTGGGAAGAGGAAAAAAGGGGAAGTTAGACATGCCTTGCTTGAAGTCCTTCAAATGGAAAATTGCCTCAGACTTGTGATCTAGATAGATATGATGCTTGAAAACATGAAATGGATCACACACCATGATTCTGCAACCGCAAAACTACTTACCCAACCTACTTACCTAGCATTTTTTCTTCCCTTTGGTTTGGGTGCACTTGAACTAGCAAACCCAGCTTTTCATTCTTTTCTTCTTGCTGTCCTCCTATCTACATCTACACTTATTTCATCCAGAAGCTCAGATTAAGCTGTTGAGCGCCCTTATTTCTCTACCTATCTACAAATCTGCCAAGATTAAGCTGTTTGGACAGATAATGATTCTCTATGTTCTACAACAGGAAATTGAAACCTAGGGAGGCCAAGATTAAGCTGTTTGGCCTTCCCTTAACTGAAAACTTCATCAAAAATGGATTAGCTCATCAGAATGGAACAAAGCAGTGGAATTTAGACTGGCACACTCTCGTAACCTCTTCTAGGGAAAATGGAACAAATATGGAGCATTGCAGGATGCAAAGAACGATGTATTTGGCATGTAAAAATGCCGATCATGAAAGATGAATACCTGCTGCAGTAGGAGGCTAATAATGGCTCCACTTGGGGATGGCTTTTCCTCGTGAAAAGCCAAGAACAGCAGGTCAGACTGCCTTGATCTTCTATTGTTGCTGTGGACTAGGAACACTTCTTTCTGCTAACTGTTAAATGATCGAAACTTTGGAAAAAGAACAACACTTACCCTCGACTGAATTACTGTGAACTATATAGCATCGCCTGCTTTCTTCTGCATGCTTAATGTTATGTACAATGTTACCTGAGCACTGCCCTTTGGAATATTCTCAATACATGGATCAAAACTGAGGCATTTTGCTTTAACTCTGTCTTTGAGAAGGTTGCTGATGTAAAACCAAAAATGTTCCCCCCTTTTGATGCTATTGACCAAAGTTGTGGAAGCCTGATTGCAACATTTTTAATTGATTTCGCTATGATATACAGCAATGCTCTTATCTTGTTCTGATTGCTCTAAATATCCAAAACTGCCCTAAGTGCCGATCTCTAATGTGATTCAAAACAAAGAATCAACAAGAGCATTCCCCTTTGTTGGCTGTCAGGTGATTGAAGTTTAAAATTCTGAACGCAACCTCCTTTTAACATGAATCGTTGTAAAATACGGCGCTATCCCTTAATCCCTTGAGTTCTTTCAAATATATCTCAATTGGTCCTAACCATCCTTCTGTATTTTTATTGCTCCTTTCACTCAAAATTTCGCTGCACCCTTATGCTGAAACCAATGCAAAACACAGAGCCTTTTGAAATGGATGATTTGCACGGGCTGTGCCTTATAAACTTTGCTGCATTGTTCTCCTGAGAATGATGCTGTGACTGATCATTAAA
The DNA here is from genome assembly GCA_000404065.3 of Pinus taeda. Lineage (NCBI taxonomy): Eukaryota > Viridiplantae > Streptophyta > Pinopsida > Pinales > Pinaceae > Pinus > Pinus taeda. The sequence continues at coordinate 6,434 of APFE030382520.1, read as the reverse complement.
ATAGAGGACTGCCTTTGCTCTGTCTTCATAACTTCGCTGCTCAGTTCCAAGCAACCGGATTGCTTATACAAACATAAAAAGGACAGCGCTGACATATATACAGACATCAATATACAAATATATACACAGGGGCATTGTATCCCTTTAAAAGGGATCTTGATAATGGTTCAACATTCGGCCATTTACAGGGCCGTCTTCCACTGTGCAGTTATCCATAGATTTGAGAAAATATGTGTTATTGCCTTGCACAACGTTGATAATAAATGGGCCTCTCCATAGAAAATCGAACTTGGCATTCTTTCCCTTGTCTTCTCTTCGTGAGTCCCATCTTAGAACTTTGTCACCAATGTAGAAATCCTCAGCCTTGGTCCTTTTGTCAAATGCTTTCTTCAGCCTCTCTTGCACAATTTGAGCTCTGTGATACACTTGCTCTCTAGTTTGCTGAAGATGAATGGTCTGATTAATCCTTCGTTGAATATCATTTGGTTAAGCCTGAATCTCCTGTAATAGCTTGATAGTAGGGATGCCAAAGGATGAAGGAAATGTGGCTTCCATGCCATATACTAGCTCATAAGGGCTCATCCCAATGGATCTCTTGGTTGAAAGTCTATCTACCCATAGGGCATTTGTGAGTGCTCTATGCCAGTTCTTTTTGTTTTCTTCTAGTACTTTCTTGATAATATTGATCAGACTTTTGTTGGATGATTTGGCCAAGCCATTACCTTGAGGATAATAGGCTGTAGAGTGGTCCAAGGTAATATGAAATTTATGGCAAAAATTGATCATTTTTTTGGATTTGAAGGCAGTAGTGTTGTCAGTGATGATTTTCTCAGGGAAGCCAAATCTGGAAAGGATATTACACTCAAGGAATTGGATAATGGTGGAGTCATTGGCTTGCCTACATGGGATGGCTTCAATCCACTTGGTGAATAATCGGTGGCTGTTAAAATCCACTTGTGCTGGCCTGAGGACGAGGGATGGATTTCTCCAATGAAGTCAAGATCCCATTTTTGTAAAGGCCTTTCAGTTGAGATGGGCTTAAGGGGCAAAGGCAATAGCTTTCTTTTTCCTTCAATGATTTGGCATTGGTGACATGAAACAATAAATTTCTTGACATCTACAAATAGAGAGGGCCAATAGTAACTAGCCCTTAAAATCTTGTCAGCAGTAGACTTCCAATATAAATGTCCTCCACAGTCTCCTGAATGAAATTCTTTCATGATATTGTTAGTTTCGTTCATAGTCAAGCAATTAAGTAATATTCCTTCATGATTTTTCCAAAATAAGGCACCGTCTAAGACACAAAACTTTAAAGCTTTCATTTTCAAAAATCTTTACTTGGTTCTGGACAATCTTGGGGGAGCACACAGGTTTAACAATACAAAGCAAATATTAGCATACCATGGGGATTGCAAAAAGGTTTCACTGATCTGTGGAGTCGCCAGCTCCTATTCATTGTCCAGTTGGTTAATATCTAAGACTTGAAGACTTGTTTCGGACATGAGTTTGGCTAAACCTTGTCCCTTTATCAGCTTGGTAGGTTTTATTTCTATGTCATATTCAAGAATGCTGGAAATCCACTTGCCTCTCCTGCCTTCAAGTCCCTCTTGAGTTAATATGTCTCTGACAACATAGTTTGGGACATAGGAAATCACATGGGAGTATAAAATATAAACTCTGAAGTCTTTAATGGCCTTAACAAGGGCATAGGCCTGCTTCTCCATGATTTGGTATTTTAAGGGTGAATCTCTTAAGGCTGGCTGAAAAATGTGATTGGCTTTTCATTTCCTTGATCATCCTTTTGCAAAAGGATCACCGCTATGGTGTGCTCAGATGCAAAAGAGAAAATGGTAAAATCTTTGTCAAATTGTGGACTTGTGAGGACAGGCGTTTGAGTCAAGGCCGTTTTGATACTCTCAAAAGCTTATTTGGTTTCAAGAGATCATTTTACCTTGGCGTCCTTCTTTAACATGCTACTTAACAATCTTATCAGCTCGGCCAGATTTGGAATAAATATCCTTAGGAAATTGATCTTCCCTAGGAATTCTTGTAACTCTTTTATGTTCCTTGGATATGGGATTTGCAAAATGGCTTGGATCCTTTCCGGATCTATTCTAATACCATCCTTGGAGATGATATGTCCAAGTAATTATCCTTCTTCAAGGCCAAAGAGAGACTTCTTGGGATTCAAGGAAATGCCATATTTCCTACATGTCATGAATATTTTCCTTAGGTGTTTGAGGTGCTCTTGATCAGATTTGGAGAAAGGGGTTAATTCATCAAGGTAGACAACTAGGAAATCATGAATTTCCTTGGAAAATGCAATGTCCATTGCCCTTTGAAAGGTGGCACTAGCGTTCTTTAGTCCGAAAGGAATTTTAACATACTTAAATGTTCCCCACGGTGTGGTAAAGGCTGTCTTGTCTTGGTCATCTGGGTGAACAAGTATTTGATTGAAACCTGAAAATCCATCTAGCAAAGAGATTCTAGATGACCCCACTACTCTTTGTAGGATATGGTCCATCTTGGGCAAAGGATAGTGGTCTTTTAGGGAGACTAGGTTTAAGTTTCTTAGGTCCACACATAGTCTAATCTCACCTGTCTTCTTTCTTGTGGGAACAAGATTCGACACCCATTCAGAAAATCTAATGGGTGCTATGATACCTGCTTCAAACATCCTCTTCACTTCTTTCTCAATCAAGGGGAGAAGCGCAGGATTGATTCTCCTAAGTTTTTGTTTGAAGGGATTTTGGTTTGGTTTTAAGGGAATGGTGTGTTGGATTACTGAGGTGTCATAGGACTTCAAGTCCTCATAACTCCAAGCAAATACATCTTGGAATTCTTTGAACAAATCCACATATTTTGGTTTTTGATCAGGTGGCAGATTTTTAGACAATTTAATCATTTTGGGCTTCTCTGCTGTCCCTATGTTGTGTTCTTCTGTAGCAGCATTTAAAGGATCCATTTTTGGCTTTTTGGGCACATCATTATCATCAAACATATCTTCTAATGGAGTTAGGCCAACAGGCAAAAAGTTATCCTTTAAATCAATGAAATCATCCTCTGCTTTGGTTGTTTCCTCTAAATGCATTTGTTTCAGTTCTTCTATGTTTGCATTGTAAAAAAAAATTGGGTTTAGCATTTGTTTGGCTGTTACAACTGTTACAGCCTGCTAATTTTCATTTGTTTGCTGTTGTTCATCCGTCATAGTATCTATGTCAATGTTTAGGCCTGCAAATTCTTGCTGTAAGGTAAGAAAATTGTTGATTTGAGCATCATCCTCAAACACTTGCCAGTCTTTAATGTTATTTGGAACAGCTGGCCTATGTTTTATCTCAGTAGTGAAATGGTGATTTGGCTCAAAGGGAACCTTGCATGTGCTAGCAAAAGTGGCTAGGCTGTGAGCATGAATGTTATTATTTCTTGAAATCTTGGCAAGATTGGATTCAGTGAATGCATTAAGTATATTAGTGGCAGCAATCCTATAGGCCCTCATTCTATTGTCATTAGTAACAAAGTTACCTTTCATTTGTTGGATTACTAGGTCGGAATCACCTAGAATAGACACTTTGGCAGCTCCTAAAGCTTTGAGCAGCTTAAGGCCTAAGAGGAGTGCCTCATATTCGGCCATGTTGTTGGTGCATTTGAAATTCAGCCTATATGCACAACCTTGTGCATGATTGTTATGTGTATTATGAATCCATATCCCTGCCCCTGCTCCTAACTTATTAACAGAACTGTCAAACTCTAAATACCATGTGATTTCTTGCTGGTGGTTAGTATTAGGAGTTTCAGTCATTTTAGGATTGGGCAGATTTGACTTTTCTATCTGCAGAGATTGTTCTTGTATGTTGGTTGCATTGGTTGTTTTGACAGTTTCACGGGCATGGGCAACCGATTCCTCGTTTATGCATGCTTGCTGCTTTAAAGCCAAATGTTTGGCATTAGTTGGAAGACTGTTATCATCATTAAACAGAATAAAAGAATCCATATCAGAATGGATTGAGTAAATTGGAAAGTTTTGGGGCTTTTCCTCACTACTTACCACATATTTCATCAGTGTTTCTCAATACAGTCTCTTAGGTTGCCCGAAGACTGATATAGTGGCATAAGAGAGGTCTAATTGGAGAGATCCTTGGAGTTTTTCTCCCCAAGATCTTGATAGGAGCATGCCATATTTTTTTGGAATGTCAGCAACTACTACATCCATTAGGATTGTCTTGTTAGGAAATTGGACTAAAGACACATAAAGGTCTTTGATTAGGCCTAAACACTTGACCTGACTTGAGTCAAAGGAGTATAGATCTTTATAGGGTCTTGTTATATCAAGGTTTAGCTTTTCCATCACAACTTTGGGCATAAGGTTGTGTGAGGCACCTGAGTCAAACATAGCATTATGCAAGATTTTGTCATGTATGTGCAGACTGATATAAAAGGGTAGAATAGATCCATATGTTGATTTTCCATTAACTTCTGGACTGAACAACAGCTCAGGAGTATCATCTAAAACATTTACACTGTCTTTGACCTCTGGCATTTGAAGTGATTTTTGAATTTGTTGCCTATACACATCATGCTTGGCAAGTTCTGAGAGGGGGATGGATATCTTAATTTTTCCAATCTCTGTTTCTAGGTTAAATGGTTTCTCCAGTGGAATTTTTGCATTAGCAGTAGCAGATTTCTCCTTTTCAAGTGTATTTTCTGTGTTTCCCTTTTGATTGTTAGCGTTATGGTGAATGATGGTTCGTGGTATTTCTGTTTTGGGAAGATTTTTAGGAGTAGTGTTCAAGTTTTCTTTTGAGGAAGGAGGAGGCAAAGGCTGATCAAAAGTAGGATGCATGTCTGTTATGTCTTCTACAGTCACTTGATGCGGGTTTGGAACAGTTGTATTAGCTGTTTCTGTTACAATAGCCTTACCTTTAATCTTGTTGGGCAGTTTGCTCTCTTTTGATTTACTAGATACAGGGATATCAATGGTTCTAGTTCTCAACTTATATTGTTTGTGGACTTCATACACAATAGAATCATAGCCTTGTTTAAAATCAAAAGACTCTCGAGACTTAGTATGAAACTGATTTATCTCATGGTCATCTTGGTCTTCTTTTGATAGGAAAACTGGTTGGTCATTTTTCAAATCTATCAAGTTCATGTGAGTCTCCTCTGTTGGCTCACTAGATGTGGATGCTTCTGTGTAGTTTTCTTGGAAAGGAGGCCTAATATCATGGTCGGGACTAGGCTTTCCAACATTTAGGTTTTGATTCTTTCTGAAATTTGGGTTCCTTATGGTATTTGGCTGATGTCCTTCCCATGACGATTTCCTCTCAACACTCTCTACTCTATCTCCCAGCCTATGCATGCTATTGATAATAGCGTCTAGCTTTTTATCCAAGGCTGAGGGTTCTTCCTTGAAGGTGGTTCTTCTCTTTGTTCTAGCTCTGTTTCTTTTGGCAATTAAATTTGCTTCCACAGTTACATCCACATTTTTCATCTCTGCAAGGCTGTTAGGGGCTCTTTTCTTTAATTGGTAGGCCATATCTGGGTCGAATCCATCAGGTAATTTATACAAGGCTGTTGGGTATACGACCAATAGTCCCACATTGACTAGAAGTGGGGAGGATCATGGGTATATAAGGATGGACAAATATCTCCATTGGTATGAGGCCTTTTGGGGTAAGTCCAAAAGCAAATCCATGAGGGCTTAGGCCCAAAGTGGACAATATCATACCATTGTGGAGATATGTGGTGTTTAGAGTCCTTACAAGTGGTATCAGAGCCATGCCCCAAAGTTAGCCAAGTGGATGAATCCTCGGAATGCCGAACGAAGGTGGTGGGCCCTCGTAATATCACGATGGGATCCGTGGATGAGCTCAGTTAGATAGGCGGTGTGCTCCAGATTCTTCATGGATGTGTCTTGGTCCCAACAAGGTGAAGAGGAGTTGACCTGGGATAGAGCAAGCTCTCGAGGCAGGTGGTGCTCCATGTAAGGCGTGTGCTTCCAACGCATTGGAGCGAAGAATCCTGGCTGGTAGAGAGTGGACGGATGGATAATCGTTGAGGGGAGGCTCAATGGTCCTTTGTTCGATGGGAGGATTGTTGGGTATACGACCAAAGTCCCACATTGACTAGAAGTGGGGAGGATCATGGGTATATAAGGATGGACAAATATCTCCATTGGTATGAGGCCTTTTGGGGTAAGTCTAAAAGCAAATCCATGAGGGCTTAGGCCCAAAGTGGACAATATCATACCATTGTGGAGATATGTGGTGTCTAGAGTCCTTACAAGTGGTATCAGAGCCATGCCCTAAAGTTAGCCAAGTGGATGAATCCTCGGAATGTTGAACGAAGGTGGTGGGCCCCGGCAATATCACGATGGGATCCGTGGATGAGCTCGGTTAGACAGGCGGTGTGCTCCGGATTCTTCATGGACGTGTCCT
>APFE030382511.1:0-15310 GCA_000404065.3 Pinus taeda | reverse complement strand
TTTGAATTTAGGCTTTATAACACTTTCTTAAAATATTTTAATAAACAATTAAATAAAACCTACAATAATGTTTTTAAAATGTTATAAAATTCTTAGCATTTATGGTTTAGGGTTTCGAGTTTAGGGTGTAGGGTTTAGGGTTTGGGGTTTAGGGTTTAGGGTTTAGGGTATAGTATTAAAGGTTTATAAAATGCTTAGTGTTTAGGGTTTGGGGTTTTGTGGTCTATGGTTTAGGGTTTAAGGTTTTGGATTTTAAGGTTTATAACACTTTATTAAATTCTTTTAATAAACAATTAAATAAAAGTTACAAAAAACTTTTTTAAAATGTTATAAAATGATAGGGTATAGGGCTAAGGTTTAGGTGTTAGGGTTGTAGGGGATTTAGGGTTATGGGTTTATAAAACTGTTAGCAAATTCTTTTAGATAAACACTTAAATAAAAGTTTACAAAACCATTTTTAAAATCGCTTTAAAATGTTAAGGGTTTGTGTTTTGGCTTTTAGGGTTTAGGGTTTAGGCTTTCATCTTATGGTTTAGTGTTTAGAGTTTAGGGTTTTAGCGATTATAAAACTTAGTAAATCTTTAATAAAAATTTAACAAAAAGTTACAAAACACTTTTTAAAATGTTAAAAATACTTACGATATAGGGTTTACAGTTTAGGGTTTAGGGTTAGGCACTTACGGTTTAGAGTTTAGGGTTTAGGGTTTATATCACTTTATTAATTATTTTTAGTAAACACTTAAATAAAATTTACAAAAAGTTTATAAAATTGTTATAAAAGGTTATAGATTTTAGCGTCTAGGGTTTATGGTTAGGCATTTGCAGCTTAGGCTTTAGGGATTAAGGTTTACAGTTTAGGGTTTATAGCACTTTATAAAATGCTTCGGGTTTAAGTTTTAAGATTTCCGTTTTAGGATTTAGGGTTTGGGGTTTAGGGTTCATGGTTTTGGGTTTTTAACACCTTCATAATTGTTTTAATAAACACTTAAATAAAAGCTACAAAACACTTTTTAGAATGTTATGAAATGCTTAGGGTTTAGTGTTTAATATTTTGGGTTTATGCTTTATGGTTTAGGGTTTGGATTTTAGGGTTAAGGGTTTAGGGTTTGGGGTTTACGGTGTAGGGATGAACCACCCCACCTTAAGGGGGTGTCCATTTCTAAATATTACACATAATGCATTCATCCCATGGAGCCTTGAGGAGTCATGAAGAAAAATAATTAAAATGAATAAGGTTTATGAAGAATGGTGGAAAAACAAAGGTCTGGGTATCTCATGTACCACAATTTTCTCGCACCTACACTCGCATACCTAGATGTGATCTTCACTTATTATAGATACTCATAAAATTCTTAGGGTTTATGGTTTAAGGATTAGGATTTGGGGTTTAGGGTTTAGGAATTAGGGTTTATAACATTTTAGTAAATTCTTGTAATAAGCACTTAAATAAAAGTTACAAATAGTTTTTAAAATGTTGTAATATTCTTAGGCTTTAGTGTTTAGGGTTTAGGGTTTATAACACTTTATTAAATGTTTTAATATACACTTCAATAAAATTTACAAAACTCTTTTCAGAATTGTATAAAATTCTTAGGGTTTAGGGTTTATAAGACTTTAGTAAATTCTTATAATAAACACTTAAATAAAAGTTAGAAAACACTTTTTAAAATGTTATAAATTGCTTAGGGTTTAGGGTTAATAATCTAGCATTTCTAAGACTTTGGTAAATCCTCTTAATAAATACTTAAATAAAAGTTAGAAAATTTTTTAAGATGTTATAACATGCTTAGGGAATAGTGTTTAGGGTTTGTGGTTTGGGTTTTCTCTTTAGAGTTTGGGGTTTAGGGTTTATAAAAATTTAGTAAATGATTTTAATAAACTTAAATAGAAGTTACAAGATGTTTTTGAAATGTTGTAAAATTATTAGGGTTTAGTGTTTAGGGTTTAGGGGTTAGGGTTTAGAGTTTAGGGTCTAGGGTTTATTTTTTGTGGTTTATAGTTTATGGTTGAGGGTTTATAACACTTTAATAAATTATTTCAATAAACACTTAAGTAAAAATTAGAAATGCTTTTTTAGATGTTATAAAAAGCTTAGGTTTTAGGGTTTAATGTTCACGGTTTGGGGTTTAGGTTTTAAGGTTTAGGGTTTAGGGTTTATGTTTTAGGGTTTAGGGTTTAGGGTTTAGGGTTTAGAGGTTAAGGTTTAGGGTTTATAAGAATTTATTAAATTATTTTAATAAACACTTAAATAAAAGTTTCAAAATAATTTTTAAAATGTTCTAAAATGATTAGGGTTTAGGGTTTAGGGTTTATAGTTTAGGGTTTAATTTTTCGGGGTTTGCGTTTGGTGGTTTAGGGTTTAGTGTTTAGGGTCTACAACATTTTTGTAAATTATTTTAATAAACACTTAAATAAAAGTCACAAAACAATTTATAAAATATTATAAAATTGTTAGGGTTTACGGTTTACAATTTAGTGTTTAGTGTTTGAGGTTTGGGGTTTAGCGTTTAGGGATTAGATTTTAGGGTTTAGGATTTAGGTTTTTGTGTTTAGGGTTTAGATTTTTGTGTTTATAATTTAGGTATCATAACACTTTAGTAAATTCTTTTAATAAACACTTAAATAAAAGTTACAAAATTCTTCTTAAACTCTTATAAAATGCTTAGGTTTTAGGGTTTACGATCTAGGTTTTGCGGTTTAGGTTTTAGGGTTTAAGGTTTAAGGTTTAAGGTTTATAACAATTTAGTAAATTATTTTAATAAAAACTTAAATAAAAGTTAAAAAATGTATTTTATCACGTTATAAAATTCTTAGTGTTTAGGGATAGGGTTTAGGATGTATGTTTTGGGATTTATAACACTTTGATAAACTATTTTAATAAGAACATAAAAAAAGCTACAAAATTCTTGTTAAAATGTTATAAAATTCTTAGGCTTTAGGGTTTAGGATTTAAAATTCTATAAAATGCTCATTGTTTAGGGTTTAGGGTTTATAACACTTTAGTAAATTATTTTAATAAACACTTAAAAAAAAGTTAGAGAAGACTTTGTAAAATGTTATAAAATACTTAGTGTTTAATGTTTAGGCTATAGGGTTTAAGGTTTTTGGTTTAAAATGTTATAAACTTCTTACGGTTTAGGATTTATAACATTTTAGTAAATGCTTTTAATAAACACTTCAAAAAAAGTTACGAAAATCTTGTTAAAATTTCATTGAATGCTTAGGGTTTAGGTTTAGGGTTTGAAATGTTATAAAATGCTTAAGGTTTAGGGTTTAGGGTTCATAAGACTTTAGTGTTGCAAAAATGAGAGATGCTAGCTAAAAAATCCAGTTTGCAAGAAATGTGAATGAGAATATTACCTCACATAGGAAATAAATCCTGAATGTGTATGAATATATCGTGAAAGAAATTGAAGGGAGAAAATAGGCCCTCCCTCATTCCATACATTTTTCCCTCTCTCTCTCTCTCACTCTCTAACTCTTGCTCTATCTCACTCATGCTATCTCTCTGTCATAGTATATCGCAATCTCTCTCTATGATTCTTACTATGTGCCTCCCTCACTCTCTATGATATTGAATCATTCTCTATCTCTCCCTCTGTTAGTATCTCATGGTCTCATTCTTTATCTTACTCTCTATCTTCCCCTGCTCTCCCCCTCTCTTTCTCTCTCTCTCTCTCTCTGTCTCACACACACACACTCACTCCATTTCTACTTCTTCCTCCTTTCCCCCCTCACTCCTTCTCGTCCTCTATATCTTGGATTCTTTCTCTCACATGCTCTCCCTCGCTCACTGTCTCCCAATATTTCTCTTCCTCACTCTTAGAACACCTCTCTCACACAATCGATTTGACATTATATCCTTCTCTCTCTCAATCTCTAAATCTCTTCCTCTCTCTCCCTCCCTCTCCTCTCACTCTTACTCTCATTCTCACTGCCTCTCTCTCCCCCTCTCCCCCACATTCAATCTTTCTTTGCCTCTCTCTCCTAGCCCTTTCTATCTCCCTCCTACTCACTCGCTCTCCCTATCTCTCATTCCCTCTACCTCCGTCTCTCACTCTTCCTCTCTCTCATTCTCCATGTCCCTCTCTCTTTCTCTCTCTCTTGATTTCCTCCCCCGCCCTCCCTCTCTCTCCCATTTCTCCCTATCTCTTGCACTCATCTCCTCTCTCCCTTTCTTACTCCTTCTCCCTTAATCCCTCTCTCTCTTCTTATCTCTCATCATTTCTCTCATTCTCTCTCCCCATTTCCCTCATGTGACTCTCTCTCTCCTTAAATATATTTAAGTCCCTCAGACTCTCTCTCAATCATCTCTTACCCATTTACCCATCTCACTCTCTATCTCTATGTCACCATCACTCCCTCACTGTCTCCCCCGTAATCCAAAAACTTAAATCCTCAATCTAATTTTGAAACCTGACTTCACTTAACATTACTTAGCATTAAGTGAAACTAATTCTTTCAACAAAAATATATGGTGGCAATATATAACTTTATATACATCATAAACATGGAATTGATTTTACAATATTAATAAGACAAGCACAACCCATTGTGTCACTTAAAGTGCAATTTAAAAAATTAAAATAAAAACATACTTTTATAAAAAGATACATACATCACTTAACATTACTTGGCATTAAGAGAAACTAATTCTTTCAACAAAAATATATGGTGACAATATACAATTTTATATACATTATAAATATGAAATAAATTTTATAATATTAATAAAATAATCCACAACCCATTATGCCATTTAAAGTGTAATTTTAAAACCTAAAAATACAGACATAAATTCTAGCAATTTGTTATAAATCATACATTGTGACATTAGCAATTTTGGAAAAGTAACAATAGCTTTCAAAATATTTAAATGTATGTTAAATAAATATACATTTTCATATTCGAAAAGAGTAATATTTACGTAAAAAAATTATAACCAACATAAATTAAATAACAAATTCATATTACCTTACACCAAAAATATATATTTGATCATAAACATAACTGAATGCGGTTTTATAATGAAAAATAAATAAACAAATATATGACTATAAAAAATACAAATTTATAAGATATATGTATACATAGGTAAACAATGAAAAAAATATTTAATGTCAAGTAAATGCTCGTACCCTAGGAACCTATTAGAGCTATTGGGCCTTGGTATGTTAAGACTCTTTATTTATACATTTTTATTCTGATTCCTTCATTGGTTCCTTATTTTTATCCCATAAACATTTTAGGCCTCAAGATGGCTCTGCCACTAGAAGGTATTGGCAAGAATAGGCGGTTGTGTTCGGGTTTCTCCACTCTTGATGAACCATTCGAGTGTCACATGGGCCTCTCATCCTTTTGGTTGTTTTTGATGCCTAGATAAATATCTAATGTCAAGTGAGGAGCATATTAATAACAAGATATAGGTTGTCCTAGAGCTCAAATTTGTCTTGAGAGCTCAACCAATCATTACTAGGATTTGACCACTTAATCAATTCAAGAGATATCACTTAGGTGGAAATGGAACTTTCCAATGAGAGACATAATCCTAACAAACAATGAGGTGTTTGCTGAGGTGGAAGATTGGATTGTTGATGTTGGTCATACAATGGGAGTTCTTGCGAGAATTTAATGGCAAATGGGGTTTCTCTTGATCCTCGGTACACTCATAGCAGAAATAAGCATCCCATCACATTAAAGGTCATTGATCTCGAGAAATATGCATGCATGCCTATCTACCTATGTATTTTTAGTTTTGATTTACGTTTTCTTGACTTAGCTTTGTGTCTTAACTCTATGTATTTTCATATTTAGAAACATTTGAGGTTACTTGTTTGGTCAGGTTTCCCTAGTGGAAATCCAACACACTTGTTGTGCTATGAGTGTAAATTTATAAATCCAAAGAGTAGAAAATTTTACTTCAGAAGAAAAGAAAATACGGATATTTTTTTATACTAAAATTTGAAGTTAATTATAATAAAATTTTAGAATGCATCATTTAAAAAATTCAATATATATATGAAATTGTTTTTTTATATATATACAAAATTGGTAATAACTCATAGAACATTTTATACAACAACTTTATAAAATTAATTAATTATATGTTAAAATAAATTCATGTTTCCAACAATAACTAGCAAGGTGAGGTACAATATGTCTAATGGACTTTTACAGAGGTGTAGACAAATGTTTAGTCTACAATAATATATCCTCTAAACTTTTATTGCGGTGTAAATAAATGTTTAACATACTCCACACTCACGCAACGGATGGAGTAAGGTCCACAACATCATTATCTTAGATATGTCCCAATGGATGGAGTGAGGACCACAACATCATTATCATAATTTTTTATGAATTCCTTAATCGAATTACTCTAGCCCTAGCTACTGCCTAAGCCATATGATTTCAACAATGTTAGTTGTCACTCAATGCGTCCGAGTTTTCAGAAAATTCAAAAGCTCCACTACTCGCACATGTAATGGGACTATGACATGTGGACTTAAAAATTAAATAAAGCTTGATATAATCTCCTGTTTATTAAATATGATGTGTCTACTCAATAACATTTCTTAAGCATTCTCAGCTTGGGAGATATTTTCTACTTAATACTAAATATGTGTTTTCCCCTTCACTTTGATAGAATGACGAATATAAGGTATGGCGGTTGGTGGAATGAAGAACATAAGAGATGACGACTGGGGTGTGCACGGGCTACAAGAAATGAGGAAAAAGGAATTGGAATTTTCCACTTTCAACTTCATCTACTTGCCATTGGTGGTGAGTCCCTCATTTAATCTTTACATCAAGTTATTTTTCCTTCCTTTGCATTGATTCTCTAATAGAAAGACAGTTATCCAATTGCTTCACTTCAAATAGGTTATCAACTCCTTGGTGTGTAACTGTTATAGTAACTGTTGTGTTCTCTTCTTCAATCAAAACTCTAATAAGTCTTGATCAATACACAATTTTTTGAACTTACAGAAAATGCACAATGAGATTGACTAGAAGACAAAATATTTAAAGAAAGTTAATTTCCTATATGATAAAAAAATCGATTAACAAAAACTCATATAAAGCCACAATTTTCAAGTTCAAAAATATAGCCCGCAAATAAAAATGTTCATTATTTAGTATAACATGTTACAAAATAAGTATCATTAAAGGATTTCAAATTCAATAATGATAATACAATAAACAATCTCTGATCCTCCACTAATTACATGTATTTCTCCTTTAGTCTTTCCCTCAAAAGTATAATTTTGTTAATGGAATGTTGTTCCCATGACAAAATATCCCTTACAATTAACACATAGGAAGCTACAGCATGCGTAATGTTTCCATACAAATACCCAAGAAGAACATATTTCCCCTTCGTAATAAATATTTTGAAATAAAATACAAGATAAATAGTGGATTCTCTAAAAAGTGGAGAAGCTTAGGTCATGCCAGAAAGTGAACTCAAAATTAATTTTTTTTCCTTAAACCATTAGATTTATAAAAAAGTAATAATAATTATGCAAAATGTGTGCAATACCCAAAGAATAAACAAATCCATATATAATTCCTAATACCCTATGCTTCTCAAGTAAACATAAAAAAGAAGAACATAAGTCTTCTTATTCAAGAATCAATGTTAACTTTAACCCAGCACTTTTTAAATCAATAATAATTTGATGAAACCAATCATTCCCAAAAAAATGATTCATTGAAAAATAATATGAGAACTATAAGTGTTGAAGGGAGTCATAAAATATTTAAACGAAAAAAAAAAATTAATCTTTAAAAATGTTCCAAATTCCTGACCAAGGCATTAGGTTTAAACATTAAAGAAATTTCATGTAATTGAATGACTATAATTGTGCATGGAGGAAATCTTCATAAATGTATTACTTATCATTAATAGTAGGATATTATGTATGTGAAGAGATATGCCTTGGATTCATGAGACTGTTGCTTCCATTTCCAACAATGAAAAAGAGAGTGACAATTTAATGTTTTAATTTAAGACATGAATCTTAAATTAATTTGCTTATCTCCACCTCCACCTCCTCGGCGTCAACCTCCACCACCAGCTCCTCTTAGGCCCCTATACTACTAGTGTAACCCCTTATTGTTATTAGTGCAGCCCCCTTATTATATGTTGTACCCATGTCATCCCCATATTGTTATTATTGTGCCCTTACATTATTATTGTTATCTCGACTCTGATTATATTATGACCCCTTAGACTCCTATATATAAAAAGGAGGTCATGTCATTTGTATCATCTAAGAATTGTTCATTTTTTTAATGTAAATGAGGTTTCCCCTTCAAATAGGTTGAATTCCAAGGCGTTGATCTATCTTTTCTATCTTTTTGTTTTCATAACATTTGATATCAGAGCTTTGGATTCTAGGGTTTTGCTGCTCGAAATAGGTCATCGTGGCTTTTTCACTATAAATTTTTTTCTTCGATGTTTCAGATTCTAAAACAAAAACCCATTAGGGTTGAAATCATTTTTAACCTTGGGTCCAAATTTTAGAGCTTTTCGTGCTATATTTGCCGAGATATCATCTGAGGAAGTTGGCCTTTTTGCAGGCTCCCGAATTACATTCTAAATAGGTGACCTAGGGAAACTTATCATAATTCTCACTTTGAGCATCAGATTGAAATTTCATAAGAAGTTATATAAAGAGGATAGATAGTAGTTTCATGTGTATATTTTTTAGATCCAAAGGTCAAAACAGTGACACGTGGCACTTCATAAAGTTCACTCTTCTAAAAAGGTATATAATCAGGTCATTTTGGGATATTGTGCATAACCCTTTCTTGGAGAATCCAGTTTCACTCAGACTAGTGGCATTAGAAAGAGGATGCAAAGGACTAATCTAGGTCGCAATTTCAAAACTGGAAGATTTGAAATTACAGAGTTAGAGTCGTTTCAAGATCGAGCTCCTAAAATCAAGAAAAGATGATATGAGGAATTTTGATGGCAAGGATCCGGTAAATTGGATACTACAGATGGAGAAATATTTTGATCTACACTGCATACCACTGTTACAAAAGGTATGTATTGCATCTTCATATTTATAACAAGATCAATTTTTATGGTATAAAGGGCTTTGTTCTCGTAAAAAACTTGTTACATGGTAAATTTTCATAGAGTAAATAATAGCACATTATGAGGATACAAAGAGAAATACCTTATTTAGAGAAACACCACAACAATTGGAAGAAACATCAAAAGAAGAGGATATATGCCAGGACCCATCCTGAGAGAAACAAGAAATGAATCCAACCATATCTTGTAAGGCATTAGCAAGATTTACGACTCCTCAAACTCTCAAGATAGAAGGAAATATCAAGAAGAAAAAGGTTCAAGAAGTGAAATATCACATCAAGAAATAAGAAATGAATCCAACCATATCTTGTAATGCATTGGCCAGAATTACCACTCCTCAAACTATCAGGATAGAAGGACATATCAACAAGAAAAAATTTCAAGAAGTGAAAGATGACATCGAGCATCAATAAATGAATCCTACCATATCTTGTAAAGCATTGGAAGAAATTAAAACTCCAAAAAATCTCAAGATAGAAGGACATATGAAGAAGAAAATGGTTCAAGAAGTTGAAGATCACATCCAGCATCAACAACAAGTTCTCCAACTTTTAAAGGATAACACCACTTTGGTGCAGAATCGAATGAAACAACACGTAGATCAACATCATAGTGAAAAAACATCTGATGTAGGTGATTGGGTATTTTTACGGCTACAACTCAAGAAAGCTATTTATGTGAAGGAAATGTTGGAAATACTACATGCACTTAAGAAATGTTGACCTTATCCAATGGGAATACACTTCAAGGTAAAAATGGATCAAGATAGTCTTAAATACTTTTTAGAACAAATATTATCTTTAGAAGAATAGAAAAATGCATCACAAATATGTTGGGTTATGAGTTTGACATCATCTATAGAAAAGGGAAGAAATTTTTTGTTGTAGATGCACTCTCAAGAAAGGATGAGGATGTGGAAGCATTGTTTTGTGTTATTTCTATTATCCAACCACATTGGATAAATAAAGCAAGGGATGAATGGAATAATGACAAATAAGAGTGGCCACTCATTCAAAAGTTGGATAATATCCCGTTTCAAACAATATTGGTAGAACATGAAGAGGAAAGAAAAATCATATTAGAACATGGAGAAGTCATAGAAACAAGAACCCGACAGCTGTGAAATCGATCAATTACAGAGTATCTCATCAGGTACAAGAAATTCCCCACTCAAGATTCCACATGGGAGGAGAACAATTTTATACAGAAGCATCAAGAACTACTCAGGGGTTGATGAAAACACTTTTTAAAGGAGAGAGGCATGTTAGACCCTATATTACTAGTGTAACCCCTAGTATTGTTATTAGTACAACCCCCTTATTATATTGTTGTACGCATGTAGTCCCCATATTGTTATTATTGTGCCCCATAGAAGCCCACTGTTGTTATTATTATGCCCTTACATTATTATTGTTATGTTCGTTCTGATTATATTATGACCTCTTAGACTCCTATATATAGCAAGGAGGTCTTGTCATTTGTATCATCCAAGAATTGTTCATGTGTGTAATGTAAAGGATGTTGCCCCCTCAAAGAGGCTGAATTCTAAGGCATTTATATTTCTCTTCTATCTTTTTGTGTGTTGGTTTCATAACACACCTCCTCCACCTCAACCTCCACCACCACCTCCTCCTCCTCATCCACATCCACCTCCTCCTCTCCTCCAGCTCTACCTCCACCACCACCTCCTCCTCCTCCTCTTCCACCACCTCAACATCAATTACCACCTCAACCACCACCACCTTCACCTCCTCCTTCTCCACCTCCTCCACCACCTCAACCTCGACCCCCTCCTCCACCTCCACCTCCACCTTCACCTCCTCCTCCTACTCTTTCTCCCCCTCCACCTCGACCTCCTCTTCCACCACCTCCACCGCCACATCCTCCACCACCTCCACCTACACCTCTCCCTCCTCCTCCACCTCCACCTCCTACACCACCACCTTATCCTCTGCATCCACCTCCACCACCACTTCCTCTACATATAACTCCAACTCTGCCTTCATCTCCTCCACCTCCACCTCCACATCCACCACCACCACCACTACCTCCACCTCAAAACCCTCCTCTTCCTCTGCCTCCACCTCCTCCTCCTCCCTATCCACCTCAAACTCCACCTCAACCTTCATCTCCTCCTACAGATCCAACTCCACATCCACCTCCTCCTCATCCTCCTCCTCCACTACCTCCATCTTCTCCTCCTCCTCGACCTCCCCCAATGCCACCTATATATCCACAACCTCCTACTCCACCACCACCTCAACCTCCACCCTCTCATCCACCTCCTCCTCCTCCTCTTCCACCTCCACCTGCTCCACCTCCATAACCTCCTCCTTCATCTCCACCTCCAGCTCCTCCTCCACCAATTCCCCCTCCCGCTGTTCCTCCTCTTCTCCCTCTGCCTACTCCTCCACCACCACCTCCACATCCACTTTCACCTCCTCCACCTCTTCCTCCACCCACACATTCACCTCCACTGCCTCAACATCCACCTCCTCCTCCACCTCCTTCACCACCTCAACCTCCACAGAATCCACCCCTGCCTCCTCCAACTCTAGCTTCACCTCCTCCACCACCACCTCCTCCTCCCTATCTTGCTCCAACTCCACCCACAACTCTTAGGGTTTGGGGGTTTAGGGTTTCGGGTTTCAGGTTTATGGTTTAAGGTTTGTAACACCTTAGTAAATTATTTTAATAAAAACTTATATAAAAGTTACAAAACAATTTTTAAAATGTTGTAAAATGCTTAGGGTTTATAACACTTTAGTAAATGCTTTTAATAAACACCTAAATAAAATTTAGAAAACACTTTTTAAAATGTTATAAAATACAAAGGATTTAGTTTTTAGGGTTTCAAGTGTAGTGTTTGGGGCTTAGGGTTTAGGTTTTATAATACTTTACTAAATTATTTTAATAAACATTTAAATAAAAGCTACAAAATGATTTTTAAAATGTTATAAAATGATTAAGGTTTAGGGTATAGGGTTTAGGGTTTGGGGTTTACGTTTCAAGGCTTAGGTTTTAGGGTTTATAACAATTTAGTAAATTATTTTAATAAAAAGTTAAATAAAAGTTAAAAGATAGTTGTTAAAATGTTATAAAATACTTAGGGTTTAGGGTTTAGGGTTTTCGTTTTAGGGTTTAGGGTTTAGGGTTTAGGGTTTATAAAAGTTTAGAAAAACTTTTTAATAAACAAATAAATGAAAGCTACAAAACACTTTTTAAAATGTTATGAAATGATTAGTATTAAGGGTTTGGGTTTTGGAGTTTGGGGTTTAGTGTTTAGGGTTCATGTTTTAGGATTTAGGGTTTATAAGGATTTAGTAATATATTTTAATAAACACTTAAATAAAGTTAAAAAACTCTTTTTAAAATGTGATAAAATGCTTAAGTTTTGGGGTTTAGGGTTTAGGGTTTATAATGCTTTAGTAAATTATTTTAATAAACACTATAATAAAAGTTACAAATTATTTTTAAAATGTTATAATATAATTAGGGTTTAGGAATTAACATTTAGGGTTTGGGATTTAGGGTTTAGGGTGGTTTAGCGTTTAGGGTTTATGGTTTATAACACTTTAGTAAATGGTTTTAATCAAGGCTTAAATAAAAGTAACAAAATTATTTTTAAAATGATATAAAATGCTTAGGATTTAGTGTTTATGATTTGGCCTTTGGGATTTAGGGTTTAGGGTTTAAAAGACCTTAGTAAATGCTTTTAATAAAGATTTAAATAAAAGTTCCAAAACACTTTTTAAACTTTCATAAAATGGTTAGGGTTAAGGGTTTTAGGTTTAGGTTTAGGTTTTACGATTTATAACACTTTAGTAAATTATTTTAATAAACACTTAAATAAAAGTTACAAAATGGTTTTCAAAATGTTATAAAATGCTTAGGATTTAGGGTTTAAGATTTAAGGTTTAGGCTTTAAGGTTCAGGGTTTTGGGTTTCAAGTTTAGAGTTTAGGGTTTAGGGTTTATAACACTTGAGTAAATTCTTTTGATAAACACTTAAATGAAATTTATGGACTTATTTTTAAAATTTTATAAAATGCTTAGTGTTTATGGTTTAGAGTTAAGGGTTTGAGGTTTATTATTTGGGGTTGAGTGTTTAGGGTTTGGGGTTTTGAATTTACAGTTTATAACACTTTCGTAAAAGCTTTTAATAAACACTTAATTTTTTTTTTACAAAACTCTCTTTAAAATGTTATAAAATTCAGAGCATTTATGGTTTACAATTTAGGATTTGGGGTTTAGGGTTTAGGGTTTGGGGTTTAGGATGTAGGTTTATGTTTTTGGGTTTAGGGCTTAGGGTTTTGTGCTTTAGGGTTGAGGTTTTAAAGTTTAGGTTTTAAGGTTTATAACACTTTATTAAATGGTTTTAATAAACACTTAAATAAAAGTAAGAAAACTCTTTTTAAAATGATTAGGGTATAGGGTTTATGCTATAGGATTTAGGGTTCAAGGTTTATGGTTTAGGGTTTAGGATTTATGGTTTATAACTCTCTAGTAATTTTTTTTAATAAACACCTAAATAAAAGTTACAAAACCATTTTTAAAATAATATAAAATGTTGAGGGTTCAGGGTTTAGGGATTTAAGTCTAGGGTTTAGGGTTTAGAGTTTAGGGTTGAGGGATTATAACACTTTAGTAAATGCTTTTAATAAACTTATAAATAAAAGTTACAAAACACTTTTTAAAATTTTATAAAACACTTAGGGTTTAGCGTTAGGGGTTTATGGTTTAGACTTTGGGGTTTAGGGTTTATAACACTTTAGTAAATCTTTATATTAAAATCTTAAATAAGCATTACAGAATGTTATTAAAATTGTTATAAAATGCTTATGGTTTAGGGTTTAGGGTTTAGAATATAGCGTTTAGTATTTAGGGTTTGGGGTTTAGGGTCTAGGGTTTAGGGTTTAACATTGGTGTTTTAGGCTTTAGGGATTAGCGTTTACAGTTTAGGATTTAAAACACTTTATAAAATGATTAGGGTTTAAATTTTAATATTTTAGGTTTATGGTTTGGGGTTTAGCATTCATGGTTTCGAGTTTCTAACAACTTAGTAATTGTTTTAATAAACACTTAAATAAAAGTCATAAAACACTTTTGAAAATGTTATAAAATTCTTAGGGTTTAGTGTTTGGGATTTCGGGTTTAGGGTTTATGGTTTAGGGCTTGGTGTTTAGGGATAAGGGTTTAGGGTTTAGGGTTTAGGGTGTAGGGATGAAACACCCCACCTTAAGGGGGTATCGGTTGCTACATATTACACATAACGCATTCATCCCATGGAGCCACGAGGAGTTATGAAGAAAAATAAATAAAAGGAAAAAGGTTTATGAAGAAGGGTGGAGAAAGAAAGGTCACGGTATCTCATGTACCGCAATTTTCTCCCTCGTACTTTCACATAGCCAGGCGTGTTCTTCTCTTATTATATATAATCATAAAATTCTTATGGTTTATGGTTTAGGGATAAGAGTTTGGGGTTTAGGGTTTAGGATTTAGGGTTTATAACATTTTGGGAAATTCTTTTAAGAAGCACTTGAATAAAAGTTACAAATAGTTTTTAAAATGTTATAAACTTCTTAGGCTTTAGTGTTCAAGGTTTAGGGTTTATAACACTTTAGTAAATGTTTTTGATATACACTTAAATAAAAGTTACAAAAAACTCTTTAAAATGTTATAAAATAATTAGGGTTTAGGTTTTATGGTTTAGTTTTAGGAATTAGAGTTTAAAGTTTATAACTCTTTAGTAAGTTATTTTAATAATCACGTAAAAAAAATTACAAGACACCTTTTAAAATATTATGAAATGCTTAGGGTTTAGGTTTTAGGGTATATGTATTGGGTTTAGTGTTAGGATATTCCGACACATAGGAATAGTTAAGTTCAACTTGGTCTACTATAGAGTTAGGTATAGAGTTAGGTAAAGTGTGTTTCTTTACCGTTGTACATTTTGTAACTTACAATCCGACGGTCACGATATGTAGTGATCCGACGGTTCATTCTCTCCTCGGTATTACCGACACTTGATCCGTGGCTTGACACCCGATTGGTCATGAATTCTATTTAAAGCGCATGGAGGGTCATTTGTAGGTTAACCGTGCATGAGAGAAGCTTATGTAAATTTTCATTCTTTATTAATAAATTGCCTGTAGTAGCCACGTTGGCGCAGGCCGTGGACTATTTCCCTCTCTGAGGGTTTTAA
>APFE030382497.1:76369-152190 GCA_000404065.3 Pinus taeda | reverse complement strand
GGGGTGGGGTGGGCGGGCCACCTCCGGTGGACCCGACCCACACCCCCAAAACCCCAACACATATGCCATTAAAAGGAGGGGCGGGTGGGAGTTGAACCCACAGCTGGCGAGAGGGCCGGCCTCGCCCATGCGGCGGCCTCATATCACACCCCTCCAATACATGCAACCACCAAACTCTAATGTGCCCATCCTGAACCATTGTACCAACAACCACAGTACACCAAAACAAATGCGCCCAAACATTAATGCTCCAACGTTCAAACCACCCCCGAAATGAATTACGGAGGTAAGGGGTGGGCCGCCTAATGTGGATCCGACCTCGAAACATATGCAGTTTTTAAAAACTGTAATGTGTTAAAATGGGAGGTGCAGGGATTGGCCAACCGACCCCTCCTCAACTAAAGTTTATTATTACCATTACACCAAACAAGTTTTTTTGTAAACTTCGCTCGAAATTTAACATATAAACTCAACATTTTCCTAGTGCGCCAAAGCATGGAAGAGCCAGGAGTGCGCATGGAAAACCGAAATGGAAATTTTTAATTAATATATTTGTAGGTGGAACCATGAGCTCAAAGAAGAGGCAGGGAGAACCATGATTGGGCAAAATTATCAAGAGGGTGAAACTTTGGCAGTGTCCAAATTGGACAAACTTTATGTTGATCCTACACCTCTCAGTGACACGAACCTGATGGCTCAGTCAGTTTCCTGATCTGAGCAACAGATTTGCAGAGGACCCAGAGGAGGGAATCTTTGAGGAATCTAGGGGAATCTAAAAGATTCCTTAAGCCCCAGATTCTCATTTTCTCAGAATTCAGAAATTTGACAGTCGATTTTGCAGTATTCGACACCACAACTATGATGTTGCATTTAGATTTCCCATTTGCTCATTTCATTTTTCGGCCACTTTTCAAAGTGGATTGCAGGTATCAACATTCATGTGTGAACAACCATTTCCATGAGATTTAACGCAGCAAGATTGATGGTACGACTAGCTTCAACAGTTTGACATCCTTTTCTTCAGATGGCCCCTAGATGTGAGGTATATGCAGTGTGTTCATGTACTTCTTTTTGCTATGCATTGTGTTGCACAGATCCATGTTTGATGTTTGATGTGGGATCTTGTTTCTTACTTGTTTCATGATTCCTACTTGATGTGACGCATAATCATATGTGGGATGTACTTGTTGTCATGATTTGTCATGTTTTATTTGAGATCGCTTTGTTGTTATGTTGATGGGATACTCATGTGTCGCCATGTATGTTTTCATTGAGATCCCTTTTATGCCATGTTGGCGAGATGTTCATTATCATCATGCATGAGTTTATGTCATACTGATAGGAGTCCTTTTTGACTGAGAGTTCCTGTAGTGAAACATCTCCTAGAGCCACTCTCGCGTAAGGGAATTTTCCTTGTATGATAGCGACATCACTTCTTATGTACACCATCACTATTGACAACACTTAATGTAGTGGCCTACGCCATCTTGACACCGGGGCTCGGAGATGTAGTCCCTCCTAGACGAACTCTGTTATCAACGTCTTGAGTTTTATGTTGTTGATTGTTGTCATGTTCCTCTGCTTTACAACATGCAAATGTATTCATTTATGTTCTTTTAAAAATGCAATTTAACACATCACGGAAGTAAAAGGTCTTGGAAGGGTCCTTTGTCACACCCGGACCTGGATCATTACATAATTAGAGTAAGAAAGGCAAAACAAATGTTGGCTCAATATTTTATTTAATAGAATCCATCCTTACATAACTAGAGTAAGAAAGGTAAAACACATGTCGGCTCAATATTTTATTTAATAGAATTCATTTGTAAGAAATGTAAAAGATAGGCTTGGTTAAAGAAACACATTGTTTGGGAAGGTGGAGAATTGCAACCATTCATTACTCAATAATATTGTATTTAATAGAATCCATCCTTACAGAAGTAGAGTAAGAAAGGTTTGACACATGTTGTCTTAAAGAAACACACTATTTTGGAAGGTGATAAGAAAGGTAAAACCCATGTTGGCTCAAAGAAACACACTGTTTAGGAAGGTGGAGAAAATACTAGTTCTATAGTAGAATGAATTATGACCATTCATTACTCAAAAATATTTTATTTAGTAGAATTAATCTTTACACAACTAGAGTAAGAAATGTAAAACACATGCTTGCTAAAAAAAATACATTTTTTTGGAAAAGAGGAGAAAAAACAAGTTTTACAGTAGGATTAGTTAATCTAAGTTTTAATAAAAAATATGGAGGGCTAGGGTTTGCAACAATAAAGCTTAACCATGTAGTTCTTAAACCAAATCCATATGAACATTAAAGACTTTGGACCTATCCATTTACATGGTGATATATATATATATATATATATATATAATGGTGTAGGTTATATTTATAATGTTGTAAGTCTATTGATGTTACATGATGTTTACCATATATATTTTAATACAAAGGGCTGATAATAATATTCATGTATAGCATTATTTTTCGCTACATTATAGTCTATTGGTTATGTTAATACAAATATATAGACTTTACCCCACTGATTATTGGCTCATGTACCTTCTAGCTGCTTCCAATTTTTCAAGAATTTGTATATAAAATCTATTTTACACTTGAATCAAAATCTAGTCCCCAACTTTAGGAATATCATTTCAAAGTCAAATATATTCAATGCAATGCATAATACAAAATATTGAGCTTAAAGAATATGATTTTGGCCTCATCGATACATTGTATTTCTGAGTATGTTTATGTTAAAAAATTGTAAAGTTAGGAACAAATCTTTTTATTGGTATTTATTTTATATATTCTCTATTCTAATGTATGATATATTAAAAAAATTTGAACTTTTAAATGGATAAATTTATTAAATAATTAATACCAAATTTCTTTAAATAAATTGATATACAATATTGATTATATATATAAAGAGCAGGGAAAAAACTTTTAACTAATGAATATATATATATGTGCGCGCCTGTGGAGCGTAAAGAAATTAATTATAATATAATTTTACGAATGGTTTCAGTGCAAGATCACTAGTGGTGACAAAAATTATTTAGGTGCATTTTAATGTAAGCGCATCTGGTGTAGTGGTATCATAGTACCCTCCCACGGTACTGACCGGGGTTCGATTCCCCGGATGCGCAGATGTAGGATTATCGATTACTGCGTTAAAAACTTTAATGAAAAGAAGGCTTAATTTCATAAAATAACTTGGCTTCGAACTGGGTATTTTATTACAAGGGATATTTGCTTTTTATATTAGGAGAAGGAAGAAATGGGAAAGAATAAAACATTTAGCGAAAAAGAGTCTGGGTGGTGTAGTTGGTTATCACGTTAGTCTCACACACTAAAGGTCCCCAGTTCGAACCTGGGCTCAGACACTAGCATAATACTTTTTAACTTTTGGCTGCCAATGTTCCAACCTTCGCTCAGGCATCAGTAAAGAATTGAATTCTGCGCTCTGTTGAAGGTCAAAGAATTGAGGTTCAGAGAGTAGCCGAATAATTGTAAATGTAGCCTTTGGTGGCCAATGTTCCAAACTTTCGCTCAGGCATCAATGAAGAGTTGAATTCTGCGCTATTTTAAGTTTACCACGTCAAAGAATTGAATTCTGCGCTCTCTTGAGTTACATAAGGTCCCGAGTTCGAATCTCGGCTAGGGCAGGAGCAAAATAACTAAATACTGGGTTTTCGTCTGCTCAGAAATCTGTAAGGTCTTCAGTTCGAACCCGAGTTCAGACAGGTGCAAAACCTTCGTTCAGACATCATTAAAAAATTGAATTTTGACCTCTCGAGTTAAAAGAGGCAGAGGCCCAAGAGCACACAATTACGTGACTAAAAAATTGAATTTTTCGCTCTCGAGTTCCAAGAACCCGAATGCAAACCCGCATTTAAGTTCAGAGAATGAATTCACACAAAATAGAAGCCATCTGCCCTCTCGAGTTACAAGAACCCGAATGCAAACCCACATTTAAGTTCAGATGATGAAAAGGAAGCCTCGTCTGATTGAGATATCAGAGCCATCCTGGGACCTGTGGGTTATGGGTCCACCACGCTTCCGCTGCGAGTTACAAGAACCCGAATGCAAACCCACATATAGCTTCAGATGATGAAATAGAAGCCTCATCTGATTCATATATCAGAGCCATCCTGGGAATTGTGGGTTATGGGCCCACCACGCTTCCGCTGCGCCACTCTGATATCCATGGCTCACAATAATGGAATGGTATCCGCTGATTAGTGTTAGGTACAACCTCTTTAAATATATCCGTTGTCGTCTAGGCCTGTTAGGATACCTGGTCTTCACACAGACGACCCAGGTTGAAATCCCGGCAACCGAATAACATATTCGGTTTATGGTTAAAATCAAATCATGGCCCTATAATGGGATATTTTGTTTTACAGATTTGGAGCAATGTGAATCTTCACTTTTCCGTAAAGAGAGCAGAGCCAAATTTGGAAAAAATAATTCATATGATATGCTCATTGGCATTTAACTTTCGATTTAAGCCGCTGATTATGAGAAAAGATGCTGTAGGTCTCTAAGAGGAGCAAAACCTTCGCTCACATATCAGTAAAGAATTGAATTCTGCGCTCTCTGAGTTGCATTAACAACTAAAGTCCTCAGTTGCAACCTGGGCTAGGACGGGAGCAAAATAATTGAATACTGGGTTTTCGGCGGCTCAAACATCAGTAAAGCATTGAATTCAGTGCTCTTTTGAGTTACATTAACACCTAAGGTCCCCAGTTCGAACCTGGGCTCAGACAGGAGCAAAATTAGTTAATACTGGACTTAGGTCCCCAACGTAAATCCAAGGTTTCGAACCTCGGCTCAGAGATTAGCAACCAATTGAATTCCGCGCTCTTCTGAGATACATTAGCAACTAATCATACCATAGGATTGGTTCAACATCGTCAAGAAATATCCCTACTATGTAAGATGTAATGATTTGAGAAATATTCCATTTAAGTAAGATTTAATCTTATTTTCAACGAAGGTCCCCAGTTCGAACCTGGGTTCAGACAGCTTTATATGAAATGCTGGTGTCTCAAATCTTTTTTTTCGGGGAAGAGCATCTCCGTTGAAGAAGTAACATTTACATATAATCGCTGAAGCGAGCAGATATAACAGCCGGAGCTACGGAACCATCACATCAATCAACATCTGCCTATAAACTACTCAATGAAACATTATAAGCTACAACAGCCGGAGCTGCGAAACCATCACATCAATCAACATCTGCCTATAAACATACTCAATGAAACATTATAAACTGCCGCGCAGCGCCACATAATGGGAATCGATCACGGGTGGGGTGCGTGAAAGTCGACAGCCCCAACTGCATGAATAGTGCACTCAAGTGCTGGTGTCTCAAATCTTTACTAAAAAAAAGGTTATCCAACACTGGTGTCTCAAATCTTTCCGGAAAGAAAGGCTTAATTTTGACAGGAACGCTTATTTTGCTGTGTTTAACATATGAACGAAGTAAAATATTCTCAATAGTTACTACTGCCCATGCTTCATTTTCGCTAATTCCAGACTATTCAGTTTGAAATTTGATGGAAAAAATTCAGGTGAAATCTAGATTCAGTACTCTGAAAAAAAATTTCAATAAATTTCTTAAAAATTAAAAATTGCCCAGTCAGCATTCACCTATATATTTTTCTTTTGGAATAATAGTTTTTTATTATTTTTTAATTTACTGTTAAAAATTAATTACTTCATGGCTATGGAAATTGAAAAATAAAAAACTTAGAATTTAGAGATTTAAAAATAAAATAAAAATTGGATAAGTAAACAATTGACTTATTATTTTTATTTAGATAATTAATAATTAAGAATATTAGTGTTATATATAAATTAAATGTTTAAAATATTGATAGGCAATAATCTATAATAAGCATTAAAACACTTACTATAATACATCTCATATTACTAAAAGACAAAAAATCATAAGAAGACTAATTTTTTTTGAGTAATTTTGTATTGTTTCTTAAACAAGAGTGTACAAGAAATTTTTGAAAATTTTAGGTAGGTCATTGGTTAGGATGACTAGACCATAATCAAAAGTTTTCTCTCTGTAGAGAGGCATAGGATATTTGTTGGACTCATGATTAGCTAGCCATGCTAAAAGTTTTCTCTCCAATGAGAGGCACAGGATATTTGTTGGACTCATGATTAGCTAGCCATGCTAAAAGTTTTCTCTCCGTAGAGAGGCATAGGATAGTTGTTGGACTCACGATTAGTTAGCCATGCCAAGATCAACCACTAGTAAGGAATGAATGTTAGTAAAGAAGATCAATTGGTGATGTGGCTGTGGTGTTGCCATGAATGTCAAAGGGGAAGATTGTTGGCAACATAGTGATGGCATTGATGTCAACAATTAGTTCAATTATGTATTGACATTGATGTCAATAGTTGTAGGAGTGCTTGTGCATGATCTAGATGAATGGTTTAAGGCGTTGTTGTGATTGGCATGGTGTTGGCAAAAGGATTGAACCAAGTGTTGTAGATATGAGTAAAGAAATTTGAGTTTTCCCCAAATTATGGGATGAACTTAGGTTAGCCATTGACAACACACTTCTGTAACCCAAATTGCTAGTGGAGAAACTGCGTTCGTAGCCCTGTAGGTGAAAATCCAGTGTCCATAAGTTTAGCAAGAAAAATAAAAATTATAATGAGCTTCTACCAACCCATTTGCCTAGGATTTTGGCTACGATCAAAGTGGTTGATTTAGTCCTAGTTGATCTGGTCATCAGGTGTAGTGTTTGGTCATTAATACATTGATTTGGTCACTAGTGATAAAGTGGAAAGCGATCAATGTATTTGATCCAGTCACACTTGACTCATTGATTTGGTTTGCATTGCTTCTTTGATTCGATCCAAAACGAGGAAGGAAATGAATTGTAATTATTACATTGATTTGACCGATTTGGTGATTTGGGAAAATAGTTTTTAAATTGTTATTTCGTGGATTAAGAAATGGTTATAGGTAGTGTGTTTTGTTGTAATGGTTTGTGACAAATTTTCTTGAGTTACTTGTGCACATAATTGATGTGTGGCCAAGCCTAGTGAGCATTGTGGATCGTAACAACTTGAGATCGATGTCAGATTACATATTGCAAGTATGTTGCTACAGAGACCATATGCCAAATTTGTTGCGCGTAGTTGTAGAGTGTGTTTGAATTGTCTAAGTTTACATATAGTGCACAAAGGGTCTCATTAAGAAATTTGAGGATCACAGTGCATGTATGATCAGTGTATGGTGGTATGCATTCTGCATTGGCTAGGCGTTGGGCATTGTTTGTGTGATATGTGCATTGGAGTGATTCGAGCAGAGATTGTGGGAGTTGATTATAATGGCTATGCATGGTTGACAGAGGACTAATCTAAGTTATATAATTATTGCTACAAAGTGTTAGCGTGTGTATTTGTGTTGCTAACAATGTTTGCAAAGCATATGTTGCAGAGAGCACATGTTGATATCCATCGATGCCATGTTCATGAATGGTTGTTGTATTGACTGTATAAACCTCGTATTGCCAGTGTCAGTATGTAAGAGTTTTGTGTTATTGTAGGGTTGATATGTGTATGGTTGAGTGGATTTACATTAATGACAAGTAATTGTGAGATGATGTGTAATATGTTGTTGCATATGTATTCATAATATGTTGTTGTTTTAGTTGACAGTGAGGTGTTGGTGAGAGTGTTGTTGAGGTGTGATGCTAGGATTTGGCATTGTTGATGTACTGCTTCTATTTCCATTCTTATATGCTATTGTTAGGGTTTCGTTATTGTTGAGATGTTGCTAGGATTTTGTCAATAGGGAGTATTGGATGAGAAGATTCAATTCTTCGGTAAAGGTTTGTTTGCAGAGATGTTTTGATGTATTGTTACTGAGCATAGAGATATTATGCAGGTCCAGTATGAAAATTGATGAAATGTTGTCCACGGTTGATTGAGCTAAGATTCGTGGGCCCATTTTAAAAGTATATGAAACACAATCCATAAGGGTTTGAAGGTTGCATCCTTCAGTGGAAAGTGGTGGCTAGCTAATTTAGGGAGTTGTGGCTTCCTTCAGGTGGTGGCTTGAGAAACTATTGGAGGTTGGGGATTGCATATAGTTGTGGAAATGGTGGCTTCCATTAGGTAGTGGCCTAGAGCGGGTGGTTGCTCACATACATCACAAGTTGGGGACTGCACACTGGTGCTGGCTAGTGATTAATGTAAAAGACAATTGAATAATAAAGAAGCGGAAGAGAACAAACATTCAATGGTTTTCCTCCCGGAAGGGTTTCCACCTAATATCTGGTGTCCCCATGTGTTGATACTGATTTATGTGTTTCTCTCTTGGTTGTTTTGATGTTTTAGGTGTTTCTCTTATGTATTGATCATGCATTGTGTTTATATATGCTATTGATATTGTGCTACAGAATAATTAATGAAAAACAACACAATATCAATAGCAGATCTAAACACAATGCATGATCAATACATAAGAGGACCACATGAAACATCAAAGCAACCAAGAGAATGACACATAAATCATCATCAACAAATGAGGATACCAGATATTAGGTGGAAACCCTTCTGGGAGAAAAACCATTAAACACTTGTTCTCTTCTTCTTCTTTATTATTCAATCTTTTTTTACATCAATCACTGGCCACCACGAATGTGCAAGCCCCAACTTGCGATGTATCTGAGAAGCCACTACCTGATGTAAAACACCACTTCCATAACTATATGCAGACACCAACATACTACAAGCACCAACATACAATAGTTTCTTAGGCCACCAACTAAAGGAAGCCACCACTCCCTAAATCAACAAGCCACCACTTGGCAGTGAAGGCCCCAACCTACAAACCCTTCTAGACCACGTTTCATATATTTTTAGAATGGGCCCATGAATCTCAACTCAATCAATTGTGGAACATGTTTCATCAATTTTCACACTATACCCACATAATCTCTTTGTGCTCAGTAAAAATACATCAAAACAACTATGAAAATAGACCTATGACCAACAACCAAATCTGATCACCTAATACTCCTTACTGGAAAAACCATAACAACATCTCAACAATAACCAAACCTTGACAACAACACATAACAATGGAAATAACAACAGTGCATCAACAATGTCAAACCTCAACAACACACCTCAACAACACTCTCACCAACACCTTAATGTCAACTCAAGCAACAACATACTTTGAATACATATGCAACGACATCTTTCATGGCATCTCACAATTACATCATAAATGTAAATTCACTTAGCCATGCATACATCAACCCTACAACAACACAAAACTCTAACATACTAATACTGGCAATACAAGGTTTATACAATCAATACAATAACCACTCATGAACATGGCATTGATGCATATCAACATGCGCTCTCTAAAACATATCCACTACAAACATTGTTAGCAATACAAATACATAGTAAAAACACACTAACGCTCTACAAAAATAATAATATAACTCAAATAATTCTTTTGTCAACCATGCATAGCCATTATAATCAACTCCCATGATATTTACTCATATCACCCCAATGCACATATCACACAAATAATTCCCAACACTTACCCAATGCACATATCACACAAATAATTCCCAACACTTACCCAATGCAAAAACACATTACCATACACTCATCACACACGCACTATGATCCTCAAATTTCTCAATGAGACCCTCTACACACTATATGTAAACTTAGACCATTCAAACACATGCTACAACCACGCAACATTTTTAACATCTGGTGTTTGCAACATCATACTCACAATATGTAATCTTCCATCAACCTCAAGATCTTTCGATCCATAATGCTCATTAGGCTCAACCACGTACCATTTATGTGCACAAGTAACTCAAGCAAATTCATCACAAAACATTACAACAAAACACACTTTCTGTCACCATTTTTCCAGTCCACAATATAACAATTTAAAAACAACTTTCTCAAATCACCAAATTGACCAAATCAATGTAATAATTAAAATTCATTTCCTTCGTCATTTTGGACTGAATCAACGAAGAAACACAGAGCAAATCAATGAGTTAAGTGTGACCAAATCAAATACATTGATCACTTTCCACTTTGTCACTAGTGATGAAATCAACATATTGATGACTAAACACTACATCTAATGACTAGATCAACCGAGACTAAATCAACCACTTCAATCACAGCCAAAACCATGGGTAAATTCATTGGTAGAAGCTCATAGAATTTTTTCTTTTGCGCACTCAACTTATGGACGTTGGATTTTCACCTACAATTCTACGAATGTGGTTCTCCACCAAAAATTTGGGTTACAGATGTAGGTTTTTAGTGGCTAATATGAGTCTGTCCCCTACGAATGCAGGTTGTCAGTGGCTAATCTGAGTTTGACCCTTAATTTGGGGAAAACTCAAATTTCTTTACTCAAATCTGCAACATCTGGTTCAATCCTTTTGCTAACACCATGCAAATGACATTAGCAACTTCAACACCTTAAACCATTCATCCAGGTCATGCACAAGCCTCCTACAATTGTTGACATCAATCCCAATATATAATTGAACCAACTGTTGACATCAATGCCAACACCATACTGCCAGCAATATCAAAGTACTTAGGAGTCCAAAATTAACCATACCATAACTGAAAAATGAGCTTTTTTGGCCTTGAAAATATAAAAACAAAAATAAGAAACAAGGAAACCATGAATATAGACAAAGACTAGGTGGAGGGGTTTGAATAAGTAGTTGTGACCTAGATAGGATCCTTGTTGTCTCCTAGGATGCTTCCAGATGGGGGTGGGATGCAAAGGTGTTGTTTTATGCACTATAGCATATGATCCAAGTCCTTATTTTGTCAATGCAAGTGATCCATGGAGTGGAGAAGATCTCCTTGGTGCTCAAACTTGTCCAAAAGGACCCTTCCAAGGAGGAATTTCATATGCCAATCTAAAGCCTTTGTGTGCATGTATTGGTTGAAGCATCCACATGTATGCCTGATGTTTGGAAACCAATTTACCAACTCAGCAAGAACCTTTGTGTATGAGCGGTAATTCTTGCGGAACATTCCTTCTCTCTCGACATGCTTGAGCTCATCTTGGATGGGCATCGGGGTAAGCTTACAAAACCAGGTAGCAATTTCCTCCAAACGAGGGTGAGTACATGTATTACCCAAACTAGCCCATTTTTGGTAATATCTCGCTCTCCTGTGGACACAAGATTATTGATAAAGGATGGAGGTGATACTAATAAGGAAAAGGGGAAAAGGGCAAAAAGAGGGACATCATAGGGCTGGCAGTAAGCCACACATAAGAGAATCAGGCGAGAGTGACAAAGCAATGAGGATGCCCAAGACAAGAGTGAAGGACAAGAAAGCGAAGGAGGAATCTGATTGGAGGTGAGAGACCCAAAGAGGCAGACTATTAGGAAGCCACCTAGGCACTAACACAAGCCAATTACAAGGAAAAGCGAGCCAAACAAAAATAAAATGCAAAGAAGAACCATAAGAAAACCAAGGAATAAGGGGTGAGACCAAGAGTTGAGAGGAGCCTCCCAAATAGGGGTAATCCAGTTCTGTAGTTGCAAAAAGAATATTCCAATTATAAGAGGATATGTGACCATACATGAAGTAAAAATGAACCACAAATGCTACATATCTCCCTACAAACCTGTAAGGAAAAAGTGACAACAATGCAGAAGCAAACTCTCAAGTTGTCTAGTGCTAATCGTCGTTAATGTTGTAGTCCCAATTGGAAAGGTGATGACTTTCCTTATTGGAATTTCATAGATAAACTGAAGATTGTAGACCTATTCCAAGTCAAGTCTCAAAAGGATGGGCTGATAGAGGACCCCAAGAAAGTTTTAGAAGAACCAAAGTATGATGTATAACATAAATCTTTGGCATCTGGTGTCGATAGATGTATGATAATTTTTAATCAAAATATGAAGTACCATAATCAATGTTGGCTCGAGTTAATGTTTTTAATGATGGAAGTTCCAACAAACAATCTAGAGAGGTAGATAACGATCAAAGAAGGTGTATGGAGTGCACAGGGGATTGATTGATATGATTAATGTCTAAATGTGGCAACATTTCAGGTTTATCCATGCCATTAAAAATCTCTACGGGGGTGTGTTGCAACCTCCCTTAGTCTCTTGGCTATTTGGGATGACAACATCCCTCCAACTACGCCCCCCACCCCCCTAATCCTTGATCCAGTGGATAAAAAATATGCTCAAAAATGAAAGTGTGTGATAGGGGTCAAAACTAGAGTGACTGGATAGATCTTGGCGATCTAAATCCAGCACAAATAATTTCATTCAAAACAGACGTCGTATGCTCCTGGAAACATGATCTGTTCAATTGTGGAAACAAAGAAAATTTTAAAAAGGCAGTTTGCAAGATTTCACAGTTAGTAGCCCGTACAACTCATTGGGCCTACTGACAGGGCGGTGACTGGGCATAGGACCAATCACCTTTTGACACTTGCCATAGCAATGTTGGATGTAGTTGGTGAATTTTCATTGGCTTATGGTTTGGTGACATGGCCAATGAGGGAGCGCCACGTGGGCTAACTAGTGGCTGCCACGTGGCCTCCTCAGGTTGGTCAAATTTTGTTATGGGTGTAATTGCACCTCCTGGGGATCGAAACCAAGGCCTCGTTCCAATTAAACAAAGGCTACATCATCGCACCACACTTGTTACTTGTTCCAATATGGTATGCGAAATGTTTTTAAGTTGGGTTGGATAACGCTTCTGGGGGAGGGTCAGGCTAAGGCCTAGGCCTTGGCCACCCGTGCACCACAAAACCATGGGCGGGGGGCCAAGGGCTAGGCCCTAGCCCAACCCATGTGATAAGCCTTGCCCTGCATCAAACAAACCAGAATCGATGGGTGCATGACTGTAGCAAGAGCACAAATGGACATGGGTGCCAACCCTAAGGGACCAGCCCCGAACCATATGCCCAAGTCTGAATACCATAGCGTAAATGGGTAAGGGCGCTAGCCTCGGGTCATATGACCCTGTCATGTAACCATGATCCGAACTTAAACATGAACCCAACAACTTACATATGTAATCATAAACACAAAGATGCAACATAAAAACACTTCATTTCATTAATTCAAAAATACGGTACTATGCTTACAAACAGAATGGAAATAAGATAGCTCGAGTGATGGTATCTTATCTATGAGAAGACTTGTAGTCGCTACATGCCTCTGAACTGTGTTACAATGAGGCTAAAGGGCCTATTTATTATTGGAAAAAATGAGAAAATCGTAAACAACCAAAACCCTAACCCCATGAGATGTAACACCAAGAGTTTGTGGGCCATGCTGGGGTTAGTTGCGTAGCCAACTTCCCAGGGTCGTAACTTGGTCATATTATCTTCATTTGTTGCGTACAATACCTTGTTGGAAAGGTCTCTCCGAGTACTACAAGTTTCACTGCAGGACCATGGCTATAGTTATGGTCTATCGTGGACCCCCAGAAAATGTCATTTAGGGGTTAAAACTACTCAGGAAGTTCAAGCCCTGAAAAACTACTAAAAATAGTAAATGCTGAAATGAACAAGGAAATAGATGAAACTGACTGGGGGGTCTAGGTGGAATAGGTGAGTGGCCACCAATATCCACCTGGATCAAATTAGCAATGCGTAGTTTGGAGGGGCTAGCCCTTAGGGGTTGAGCCAAGGTTGTATGCACAACCATGGAACCAAGGGCGCACACCAACGAATGGGGCCAGGCAACAACCCTAAAACGCGACCCTCAATATGGTCACATGGGTACCATGTGGCCTTATTTTTCAGAACTTGTGGTTTAAAGGCTTATCCATCCTACTTTCATCCACCGAGCGGGAATTGTGCTAGGTTTAGTGCGTCATTTCCACATTTGGGGTGCACGAGCCAGGTTTTGGCCAAATTGTAGGATAGTTAGCTACAGAACTTGGGAAAGGGAGGAAAGAGGCATAACTCAGGAAGCTTTTGGCCAAATGAGGAGCAGAAATAGTTAAAACATGGGTTTTTTACTATTTTGGAGACATCGGAGTTATCACATCTACATTTTGAGCACTGTAACTTGATGTAAACACTAATTTTTGGAGCATAATGAAAGAAGCCCAACATTGGAAACTGAACCAAGAGATGTAGCCTAGGAGGGGTGAACTCCTTTATCATTTGTTGTCTGGTGTTTGCTATTATGGTATTTTTATCTTCATTATTTGTTGTAGAACTAATTTTAAAAGCATGTTATATGTTAAGTAATTTGACATAATTGTTTAAAGACTCCATAAAAATTTCACATGTAAATTGACATAAACCCTCAAGCATTTCACTCGCAAATTGTTAAGAAATATTCAAGTTTCACATACAAATAATTTCGGTATCAGAGCTTAGGTTCTTTGTTGTTGTGAGGGTTTAATATATTTGCAAGTGTTCCGATGCTTACAAGGTTGAAGCTCAAGAGAGGAGAAGGGAAGCTTGTAGTGGAAGGTCCTCAAGTTGGGACAAGGACAAGGAGAGCACATTTTCCACAATCTCCACCACAAATTTCACCTCAAATTGTACTTGAAGCTTCAACAAGCATGTCACATGAAGGATGGCCTGATAATATGTCAGAGGATGAGAATGTTTTTAGAAAAGCATTCCTTGAAATTACCCAAATCGTGAAAGTTATCTATGAAGAGAGAAACACAAGATTGCAAGGTGAGAGTTCCAAGCCTCCAAAGGGAGAGGGTTCTTCAAGAGGAAAAGGAGGATATGAGGACAAGCCTCAAAAATGGAATCATGACAAACCACATTTGACACCACCATTCTCTTCACCTCCATCCTCGCCACCATCTTCACCATCTTCATCTTTCACAACAACCCCTTCACAAACACCTCCACATTCTACAAAGGGACATGGTAAAACTCCATTTTTGAAACTTGACATAAAGTTTGATTTTCCTATGTATGATGGAGAGGTAAATGATGAAAGACTATATAATTGGGCACATCATATTGAAGTGTATTGCATGATACAAAGGATCAAGGATGATGACACCAAGATTTAACTTGCTTCACTAAGATTGAAAAGTGCAACTCTTATTTGGTGAGAAGCCAAAACTCAAGAGGACATGAAAAAGAATGGTAAGGTCTAATCTCTTGGAATGATTTTGTTGCTGCATTGAGAAGACAATTTTATCCAATAGCATACATACAGAAATCTATAATGGATTGGAAAAAACTTTAGGCAAGGAAAATGACAAAGTGTACAAAACTACACTCAAGAGTTTAGGAGAAGAGCACTAATATTGGGTGTAGATTTGACATCTCAAGAAAGTTTAATAAAATACATTGGAGGTTTGCATAGTTACCTAACACACACTATTCTCATGTTTAACCCCACAAATTTAGATGAAGTTTGTGTACAAGCCACACATCTAGAAGCAAGAGGGAAACATGTTTCAGATGAGAAAAGTGAGAGTTCCTTTTAATCTGGAGAAAAAGGAAAGGGTAAGTTTAAGGGAAAATGGAAGAAGAATGCTAGCGATGATGGCCATGATGAATATTGTTTCTAGAAACTTCATCAAGAGATAAGACCCAAGAAGCTTAAAAAAAAGGAGAAGGAGAAAATTGTTGCAATTATAGAACATGATTTAGGTTATGATTCCGGAGACTAAACAAAAAATCAAAGTAATGGGTTTGAAAGGTAAGAACATAGCAAGTACTAGTTATTCAAGTTGTCCTAATGATACTCAAAATGAAGAAACACAAATTGAGCTTTTCCATGTTAGATTTATTTCAAAGCATACCAAAATTGACACACTATTTAATAGTGGTTCACAAGCAAATCTTATTGCTGAAGACTTAGTCAAGAAGTTAAATCTAGAAACCATTCCACATCCAAGACCTTATCCTTTAGGTTGGACATGTAAGAATGAAAACTTGTAAGTGACAAGGAAGTGCATACTTAGATTTGCAGTCACTGCAAATTTTCTTGATGAAGTTGAACTTGATGTATTTCCGCTTGAGATTTTTGGTATTATTTTGGGAAACCCATATCTTTATGATAGGAGAGAAATATTTCATCGCCATGAGAATAGGTATCTCTTTTTCAAGAATGGGATTGAGTACATTGTTAGAGAAAATAGTAAGAAGATGAGCTTGTCTCTTATGCATGCTCGACAAATGAAGAGAATTATGAATGCTAGTCATAATTTTTCTTTGTTAATATTCAAGCATAAATATGTTGTGAATGAGGCCTTTCAAGGAGATACATCAAATGTAAAATATGATTTCATTGATGTTTCTAATGGATGTGATAAGATGTTTCAGGAATCTAACATGTTTCCTCCTAAAAGAGGTAAACAAGATGAGGTAAAATTGCAGCGACATATACCATTGTTGAACAATGGTGTGAACAAGATGCCAATGCTAAAGAGTGCAAAGGTCAAAGAGAAAGTGCCAAAATTTTATGACAAAAAGGGAATTGAGTCCAAAAGTTTTTCTTGTGGGTTTAAAAAAGTTTTGTCTTCGAAATGGGATGGTGCATGGCAATGGTGATCACATTTGGTCAAGAGTCGAGCCAAGCACAAGGCTAGACAAGCTAAGCATTGTTGTATCGACAATGTTCTAGGTGAGAAGAATTTCACATTGTTTAAGTTTCCTTTGATTGACGACCAAGGAGGAAATGTGTTTATTCCTTCAAGGAAAACTTTATGTTTTGGCTATTTTGGGAAATTACAGCAATATGGTATCTACGACAACAAGACAAGGTCTCCAAAATCAGGGAAAATGACCAGTTTTCATGAAAAGCTCAAATTGTCCAATTCAAGAAAATTCCAGTGGGTTGAGACTAAAAGGGTGAGGGATATGTACCCTCATCTAATTATTTAGTAATAAAGAGATTTTGGAGGTTCAAAATCTTCCAATAGGGAGGAGTGATATGATGGATCAAAAATATGTTAAAAAGTGAAAGTGTGTGATAGGCTCTAAACTCGAACGACTGGATAGATCTCAGTGATATGAATCCAACACAAGTCATTTCATTCAGAATGAACATTTTACGCTCCTGGAATCATGATCTACTTATTTGTGGAAACAACTAAAATTTTAAAAAGGCAATTTGCAGGTTTGCTTAGTTAGTAGTCCGTACAACTCACTGGGCCTGCTGATAGGGTGGTGACTGGGCAGAGGACCAATCACCCTTTTTTACACTTGGCATATTAGGGTTGGATTTAGCTGGAAAATTTTCATTGGCTTATGGTTTGGTGACGTGGCCAATGTGGGAGCACCACGTGGGCCAACCAGTGGTTGCCATGTGGCCTCCTCAGGGTGGCCAAAATTTTGTTAAGGGCAGAATTGCACCTCCTGGGGATCGAAACCAAGACCTTGTTCCAACTAACCAAAGTCCGCACCATTGCACCACACTTGTTACTTGTTCCATTATGGTATGCAAAATGTTTTTAAGTTGGGTTCAATGGCGCTTTTGGGCAAGGGTCGGGAAAAGGCCTAACCCATGGCCACCCCTGCACCATAGAACCATGGGCAGGGGACCAAGGTATAGGCCCTAACTCAACCCACGTGATAAGCCCCGACTCACAACAAACAAACCACATTCAACAGGCGCATGACTGTAGCGGGAGTGCAAACGGAGATGGGGGTTAGCCTTAGGGGATCAACCTAGAACCATATGCCCAAGCTTGAAGACTGTGGCAAAAAGGGGTAAGGGGGCCAACCCTGGGTCATATGACCCTTTCACATGACCAACAACACATAGTTTGGAGGGGCCCACCCCTAGTAGTCAAGCCAAGGTCGTATGCACAACCATGGAACCAAGGCCGCACGCAAATGAAGGGGGCCAAACAATAGTCCCAAAACTCAACCCTGAACGCAGTCATATGGGCACCATGTGGCTTGATTTTTCTAAACTAGGGGTTTAAAGGCACCCTTATCCGTCCAAAAATTCACCTGTCGAGAAGGAATTGTGGCAAGTTTAGCACGTTGTTTTCGCGTTTGAGGCGCACGGGCCAGGTTTTGGCTAAATTGTAGGACAGTTAGCTGCAGAACTCGGGAAAAGAAGGAAAGAGGCATAGCTTAGACAATTTTTGGCCAAATGAGGAGACAAAATAATCAAAACAGGGGTTTTTTATTGTTCTAGAGCCATTGGAACTATTAGATGTGCATTTTGAGCATTATAACTTGATGTAAACACTAATTTTTGGAGCATAATGAAATATGCCCAACATTAGAAGCTAGACTAGGAGATGTAGCCCACAAAGGGTGAACTCCTTTATCAATTATTGTCTTCTGTATATTGTTATGGTATTTTTATCTTAAGTATTTGCTACAGAATTGATTAAAGGGTGAACTTCTTTATCAATTATTGTCTTCTGTTTATTGTTATGGTATTTTTGTCTTAAGTATTTGTTACAGAATTGATTTTAAAAGAATGTTATATGTTAAGTAATTTGAAATAATTGTTTAAAGACTCCATAAAAATTTCACATGTAATTGACATAAACTCTCAAGCCTTTCACTTGCAAATAGTTAAGAAATATTCAAGTTTCACATATAGATCAATCCCCTCTCTTTTTCTCGAAAAGCACCCCATCCGGTAAAAAATAATTAATATATTAGTTAAACGTGTTTACATTTAAAAAACACGGAATAAGATTCTTAACCATGGAGATTTACCCCCAATTTAGCACAAGGCTTCTTAATTTGTAAATATATTGTATTACAATAACATAGCTTATCAATACCACATACCCAAAAAACCATAACTGACTTCGTGACACTTGTTCATATGACTTTTTTAAAGATAGATTAATTTAATTAAAAGGGGAAAAAGGGCATAACTACTTTGGAGATAAATCTCAACCTTTGATTTGTGTATAATAATATGAATAATCTAGAATATTTTGTGGAGGCTAGATCTCTACCATCCACCTAATAATTATCGATAGTTAAATTAATATTCTGTAAGATCTATTCCAAAATAGACACATCTATCAATCTAATTATAATTTCCTCGTAATAATTGTCAATATATAGAGATATTATATAAATGTTTTACTGATGCTATTAGTCTCCTTATCTTATTGTCCCTCTATCTACAAGAATGATTATTGAGGTGTCTTCATCACAAGGCTATTCATCTTTTGAATTTTCAAGTCTCTATATGTTACCTTTTTTTTTAATTCATTTGGGAGTATTTATTCCTCTTTGAGGGACATAGTCCACTTGGTTCAAAAAGGTTATTATCTTTAATTGGTTTTAACACCAACATTAGCACAACTTACTAGCTACCTTATTGCAAATTCTATGTAACACCCTCCTCCCACATTTACCAAATCTAATCGATACACCTGGGTAAACATGCGACGAAGAGTTACTATGATATAATTCAAATCCCCAAGTACAGTTAAGGAAGTGGAATTGACAAACCAAAACCAAACTAACATTGGAATTGACAAACCAAAACCAAACTAACATTCCTTAGGAGCTACATGTTGAAAATGCAGCAAAAAAGTCTCAATTTTAACTTTGCATTAATCAAATTGAGGAATTTCAAAATTCAACATCAACAAACAACTTAGAGGAGTTAAATGAGGTGACATGGCTCTTATCACTCAGTTAAGAACACTAAATTCAAGTTAATGAGTTGAGTTCCAATATACTTGAGTTGATTCCTAAAAAATAGGAGTCTAGCTTAGTTAATTCGAGTTAGGGACATGAAGTTCAGTTGTGTGCAAAGGGTTCCTAAATTTTAGGAACCTAGGTTGAGTTAATTTTTGTTATAGAAATTTAATTCAGTTAAATTGAGTTATGGTTAATTAAACTAGTTCTAACTGATGGAGGAACTAATGAAAGGTCAAGTTGTGGAAGTGGAACTTCAACCACACTTAATGATGATCCAGATAACTAATCAATCAACTTAAATTAGCTCATGCATGTAGAGAATTAGAGTTACCCAGTTGATATGGAGATTCCAGGGCAGTGTACTATCAATTGTAGACTATTCCGAAGTGTACGGGTGGTGCATGCAGTTAGAGGAAGGACATAAAGGAATTGCACAATCTAGATAAGGGACTTTCCTAGTTAATAGGGGCCTAATTCCTCAACGAACAACACAAGGAAATAAGAGCTTGAAGAGCTTGAAAATTGGCTAAGTGTTGGTCAGAGCTAGACAATCTATTAAATAAACCAAACAATGGAAAGGGGTCTGCATGCACACATTCCATGTGTCAACATACAACTTTTATTTCTTTGTTTTAAGTTTCACTTAATTTAATATTTTTCTTTATTTAATTCTTTCTTATTTTATTCATTTTTACTTTTTATTAACTTTACTTATTTTTTACTATCTCTATAGTTCTCTTAATTTAACTTTTTGTTATTTATTTTACTTTTTGTTAACTTTACTTATTTTAATAATTTTATAGTTTACTTTTATATATATATTTATTTAGAACTCCAATATTATTATTTACTAATTATTTATTTATTATTATTATATTCTCTTCATTATTTATTATTTATTTACTATTATTATATTCTTTTTTTGTATTATTTATTTACCATTATTATCTTTTCTTTATTACTTTTATTATTATTATTATTAAGAGACATTACAAGGATAGACTATACACTTGTAGGGTGTGCTCAAGCGCAAGCATATGTATTTAATCTCTATTCTCTGATTAATGCAATACATATAGGAAAGCATTTTGAGTAGTTGTTTTCCCCTAGATAAATGTATGTGCATGTGTGATATTTCCGTTTGCATGTCTACGATTTGTGTTGTATATGGTGAATTAACTTTTGCAGTGTTGAAGGATCGAAATGTCAGGCTCAACATTAGGGAAACCCACCCAGTCGGGACCTTAGAGCAGATCCTTTTTTGTTTGGGATGGTGGCTCCGACTGGGATTATGGAACTAGTTTCCCTTTAAATGGAATTATGAGAAATAGATAGAATATAATTATAAAGCTTTGATATAACTAAAACTAGAAATAAGATTAATAAACTTAATATCTATCTTGGGAAAGCTATTTATATATGTTATTTAAGAGATTTCATAACTAACAAGACAATGTAGATTGTCGTATAAACATGAAGCTAAAACATAAAATGATAACTAATTTAATTAAATAGTTAATTAAATTAGCTTATGAATTCGCCACATATATAATATCTTGTTGTTCAAACATACACTTTATCATTCCAATCAAACATATGAATAGTGACAATGTATGCTTTTTATAGCACATATATAATGAACAATATCAAATTTTCATTCAACTCCTAAACAAAATAATAATACACAGATAGTAGCACCTGATATATTGTTACTCTTCTCATGAGAAAAATGACGTTAGTTCAGATATGTATTAAGAGAAACTGGAGTTACAATAGTGCAAACTTGAGCCTTCTTTCCAAAATTCAGAACCCCTTCTCATTACAAATGGAGGGGATTCATAGTTTCAAAATAAAATACAAATATAGAAAATAGAGTAACAACTTGAAGCAATTTTAATAAACAAAGCTAAAATAAACTAAAAGAGACATATTTAGAATCTATTGTAACAAATCATCTAAGTCTATGAAGAAAATTGTCCTTCCATTCGCTGCTATAGCTTGTAGATATCTGTCATATTCTTTAATTCAGGTGGAGACTTCGGTTGAACTCACATATGGATGATAAAGATTGTGTCTCTTAATGTTGACAACATCTGAGTGGTGGTATGAGATAGACACCAGAGCATTAACCACTGGTTGTGCAGTTTGACCAAAAACTACCAATGAATTTCCAAGCTATTTTTATATAGTTTTTCTATTACTTTGGCTCACTTTTTGGATGAATCTTGCCACCTTTTAGTGAGAAACTTAATATCTGGAAATCCTCCTGTAGGGAAATTTGATATGATATTTTCTTGAAATAAGTTATCACTAATTTCCTCAATGAGATTATTAGAAATATCTCTTGCATTAAATATTGTTGCCTCTACATGTTTAAGACGACTTTCCCATTCTCTAAAGACCATTTCCTTGTCTGACTCTTCAATTATGGGAATATTAGCTAATCTTCCATCAACATTGTCCTGCCATGTAAGGAAAGCTGGAATTTTTTACTTCAATGTCATTAAAATAAGTTCTGATATCTGATAATTGATCAACTAAGGAACTAACTATATGGCACAAGTCATGAATAGTGTCCAACATTTAACAAAATAAAATTTGTTGTTGAGCAAGGAGAGTGTTTAACTCTCTTGCTTCCTTCTTGAATTCTGTCAAATCAGGATTAACAATTAGTTTATCAATCCTTTTTTGCAATTCCTATATTTGAATATCTCTGGTCTACAAATCAGTATCATATTGAACTTTTAGGGCATTGAAACTATTCTAGAGTTCAATAATTTGTTCTTGTCATTGATCGACAACCTTTTGTTTCTAGATTTGAAAACTTTGTTCCAAATGCGCAATTCAGTCTTCTTTTTCTTTCAACAGGTATTGTAATTTTATGGCTTTATCCATTATTGTTGAACCAAAGGATCATGTGAATTGAGTGAGCCTTCCCATCTCCTCTGTAGGAGTGGTTAGAGAGCCTTGCTATACAACCTCAAAAGAAGAATTTCCAGGGACTAAAGCCTAGGACTGATCAATTTTCCTTTTCTTCCTCTCTCTTTTGACAACAACCTTGTGTTGAGGATTGTAAAATATATCAAG
Source organism: Pinus taeda (assembly GCA_000404065.3). NCBI lineage: Eukaryota > Viridiplantae > Streptophyta > Pinopsida > Pinales > Pinaceae > Pinus > Pinus taeda. The sequence continues at coordinate 129,442 of APFE030382497.1, read as the reverse complement.
TGGAGGAATTTATTCAACCCTTAATACAACCTCAAATGTTGGGAAAGTTGCTATAATTTCAATGCCTTCATCTCATAAAGGCTTCTCATAGGCCTTTGTTGTGATCAAAGTTTGTTTGAGACTTTTGGAAGTGTCTTGAACTTTCTCTTGTAAGGGAGTCTTTAAAACTTGGGGTTCACCGACCTTCAAAACCTGGTTAGATTGCTCCCATGTTTCCTTGAGCTTAGTATTAGGCATAAGAACTTTTGCCTGAGAAGAGGAGGAAGCACATGTTTCTCTTGATTGAGGCACATCAGTAGTTTGTGTGGAACCAATAACCATGAAATCATCTTGAATTGTTCTTTCCTAAGGAATTATTAATGAATTCATAGGATTGGCTAGCCTTGTGACTCTATACTGGGTGAATTGAATCATCTCTTGTGGATTCAACTATCCAGTTGCTTGTCTCTTAACCATTGAATAAGTAGAAGCCTTTTCAAATGGATCATCTAACTTGCCAGGCTCATGAGTAAATTGCATGATGCTTGATGTGGCGATAACCTTTCTAACAGCTTGATGGGGATCATACTATCTGTTAGGAATGGTGGGGAAATTGAGCTCTAGGATATCATTAATTTCAATGCTTGCATGCTTGAAAGTATCCAAAGAATATATATCACACTGAATAGGAAAAAAAGGTCATATTTTATTATTTGACTCCTTTAATACTTTTGAAATACCATTCCCTACAGTCTAGTATGCTATTTCTTATAGAAGAAGCTTGTTAAGGAAAAATAGAGGCAATACATGGGGGTTAGCAAGGCTACCAAAGAATCAGAAATAGGTAAATGACTCTTCACCAAACTAGTTCCTATTAGGAGCAAATAGGGTTTAGCTTCTGGGGAAATGCTTGGGGCTCTTTTATCAAAGATGATTTGGTAAATAGGAAACATTACTCCATGACAAATTTTATAAAAATGAGGCTGATACTTTCATTCCCAAATAATATCGTGATATATTTGGATAGGGGTCAGGTCTTGTAAGGTCCACTTCCACCTCATAGTGGTGAAGTCCATAGTGAAACAGAGGGATTCCATTATGTAGGCACTCATGTAAAAAGGAAAAATTATATTTTCTGAAACTTTACACTTGCTTTTAAAAGCGAGGATATGAGAAGCTAGGTTATCTGAAAGTATATTTCCCCAATTAAAGATATAACCTTATGAAGCTCCATCAATCAGTGGTGTCTATTAATAGAAAAGCTTTTGTGTATTAGGGTAGGCAAAGATTCTACACATCATAGCAACTATTTGACAATAGGGACTAGCAAGAAAGTCAACTACATACTTTACTTAAATCCTCGCGCTTATGCTTGTTTGATATCTCCTTCATGCTATAATAGGCTCTAATGCATGGTGGTGTTCGCTCATGAATTTATCCACAAATTGTTTGTTATATTTGCACCGAGGCTCTAAAAAACGGTACATTGGGCTCAAATATGTTGGTCAAGGTTGTCATTGATGTCAATATGACATTATTGGAGATGGAAAATATTCTTGTGATACATGAACCTCATACAAAACCTAGGTGCTAAGGTTTCCCTTACATTATGAAGATGTCAAGCCAATAATGAAGAGGTCTAAGATGCCCATGATGCTCTAAGCATGAATATTGATGCATAATCCCTAAGTTCCAATTATGTAGACAATCCCTTGCCCTAATAATATAATGTCCTTGCTTGATAATAAACCTCATGATAACAGACCCTCTACTGAAGGACACTTTCTCTAGGACCAAATATGAGAACTCTTAAAGGTCATGGTGACACACTTGATGACATGGATTATGACACTTGATGAACACTATTGAAGGACTTGATGACATGAATGTTTACACTTGATGACAATGGATGATGATTTAAGACCATACTTGAAGCCCTAATAAAAATACCCTAACCTTATACATGAAGAATCCTAAATCCATAATGTCTAAACTAAAAACGCCAACACTGTCATCCCAAGGTCTGCACTAAAAATTCCAAACATTCATAAATAAAATTAAGTTTTAACATCTTGAAGACATCATTTCATTATGACTATATTGTAGAGGACTCTATCCTCTTTCTAATGAGCCCTCACTTGCCTCCTAACTCCTAGTAGTCTAAGAGAAATTAATTTTTTAAGTTAATATATTCTATTTTTTAAAGCTAGCCAACCTACACTCATTCTTTCATGTTGGTCTCCCTCCATAATATATGTCCATTCATATTAACATCAAACTCATATAAAAGGGATGTTCCGACTATTCATTTGACCAAGAAATTTCGCTGAAAATTTCAGAGTAAAATGCAGAAGAGGACAAAACAACAAGGAGGCTGAGGAAGACTTGATATCTCTGTTTTGGGAAAATTATATTAAAGGTTTTGAGGACAGACAAATATCGTAATTCTATTTTTGGCATAGAGAACAATCTTGACTGTGGAAAAATTGCATTATACCCTCGGATTTATTACAGTCACCTTGAACGTTCAGTTTTAAGGGCTTCGACTAGTGATAAACTTAAGCACTAACCATTGAAAAGAACAACCACCTAGATATCTTTGGAATGTGGTGTATTGGCAGTCTCAAGCTTGGAATAAGTGTTTTACATTGATCTATTAATGCAACAAACTTATGAAAAGTCTGGTGGAAGGACTACACCTTCAGACATGTGGCCAGTCTCCTTGGAGACATAGCTTTTAGGCTCAGTGGTGTACTATCCTTGAAGTACAATCATCAAGATGTGGGAAGTCCTATAGTGACACTTCTCTTGGCCCCGTGATAGATTGAAGGAGGAACCAGACCAGTGGACAATCAAGGTGGTTGGACAGTTATTTGAGGAGCTCATTTCTTGAACCAACATTTGGGTTATACCCCTGTGACAAGAAGTCTCTTGTGAAACTTAGAGTGTGGACAATTTTTCTGTGGTATAGTCACATATCTTGTGAATCTGAGGGAGCTTGCATTTCTTGAAGACATATGATGGCTTGTTGATAGTTTGAGACCTAGACTTGAAGTTCAATGGTGATTTATTGCTACTGACCTTTGAAGCTGTTGAAGATGATGTTTTGTATTTAGGCATCTTTTGAGGCAGATTATTGGACTCTTTTGAAGTTGTTTGCAACCCTCTCTTCCAGCCTCTTTAGAGCAGACTTGGAGTAGTTGTTAAGTGTCTTTTGAAGTGTTGGAGACCTATAGTTGTGAAGCTTGGAGGCTTGTGCAAATTGTATAAATTGAAGACCTTGAACAATGGAACATTTGGGTATTTGCACAAGAGAAGTATTAGATCTTGAAGAAATCCTTGGAGAATCCCATTGAAGACTCTCTTGAAGAATTCCATTAAAGACACTTTTGGAGAAGCCCGTTGAAGTTACTCTTGAAAAGCTTATTAAAGCCATTGTGAGGTGACCTTGAAGTTTTTTCTTTGGGTACCATGAAGGACAACAAAGACACCTTCATGTGAATAGATCAAGGTTTTCATTGATGACATAATGTGGAGACTACAATGAAGACGAAGATAGACATGGCTCATTGAGGAACATTGGGAGCCGTAAGTATAACCAAATACATACTGACAAAGTGAAGCAAAGGGTTGGAGCCTCGAAAAGACAAGGTTTTTTCTTTGGAAGATAGTGTTGGAGCCCTATAGGATCATAGTGCTTAAGAACCAGGTTGGATCCTGAACAAGATATAGGGTTGGAGCCCTTGGGGTTGATGCCTCAGAATTGACAAGGTTGGAGCCTTGGAAGTCCAAGTTGGTGCTTGGAAAATACAGGTTGGATCCTGGAAGATTGAAGATCACTGTCTTCATCTAGGGTTGGAGTCTTGCATATATTGTACTTGATTCATTGTAAATAAGAAATTAATAAAATAATTTATTCTTATTGTTTATATTGTGTTATAAATATAAGTGATCTAACTGGTAAAAATAACAATTGAAAAGAAATATCGATTCAACCCCCTCTCAGTATTTCCAACAAAATCCTTGTCGGTGAATGATCCGATGAATGTATGCTTCTGTGTCATGATATTTCTTTCTATAATGCTCAAATTATCAACCACCCATCAAACCATGTATGTAGAAGGAATGCTTTTGGGTCAGGCCGCAATCATATGCAAGAATGAATTGGCTACATCACTATAAGTAGTGTCTGAGACTAGGGCAGAATCATCAGCTGTAAATTTTCTTTGTGTGACCCTAGGTCCTTCATCCTAAAATAGTTTATAGATATATTCCCAAGTGGAACTTCCAGAATCTAGAGAACATATTGTGTTGGAAAATAATCCTGACATAGCGATATTTTTAGTTGGAGGAGAGGAAGATTACTGCTGAGCAGCAAGTTCCTTCTTTTATTTTGTTGCTTTAGACATTTATTTGTTGTTATGTTGGTCGGTAATAACCTGTAATAGAAAAACAAATTCTGAGTGATAATTTCTTTAGATAAAAGACTTAGCGCAAATAGAAAATTTTACACAACAATCTTTGTCTTTAAAGGAAAAATATGATAGAATAAAATTGCAATCAATGAGGATGTTTATAATCTCGAAAAATACAAATTCACCACTTTTAAACAATAAATACCAAAACGTAAATTCACGGGGGTTTACCCACATCAAGTTATTGGAAGATAAATATCAAAGGAATGAATTGGAGTTTCATTCGAAAGTTACAATATTGGTAACTTTCGATAAGAATATTTGATGAAGTAACAACTATAAGAAGAGGCAGGAAGTGATATCAGGGTTTCTATATCGGAGGTGACATATCAAGGTTTTAATAACAAGCTCTCGCTATGAAAGTCTCAATATAAGCTACAAACGGGAGTATCAGGGGCCACATGGTATCAGAGGAGATGAATACTGGATCTGGTAGATATCAGAAGAGGAGGGTATCAGAGTTGGGAGACATTTAAAGCGCTGTGTATCATAAGTTTCATACTTAAAATGTTACGATATTTTGTAGAGTCGATATGCCAAGTGGAAGTTGTGGGGTCGACGACTCTTACAATATTCGTTTGAAAAAGGGGGTGTGTGACTTATATTAAACTTTTTGGGAAAAGATTGTTTAATAAATAAAGTAATCGTTGGGAAGTCTTTATCAGGGAGTGACTTTATCGTAAATTTATTAAAAGGAAAGTTATAATATAAAAATATTCCAATGAAAAACTCTCGATAATGCATCGATTTTGCGGAAAGAGGGCCTATTGGGATTTTGATTTATTGTAACATTTTAAGGGTTGAGCCTCCAATAAATGAGTTCTAATGAGGAAACTTCTAAGCCTAAGAGATTTTACAACAAACTTAAAAATCTCCTACATTTATTAAAAATTAAAGATTTCTATTAAAATAGAAGAGGGTCCCAATTATTTATCAATAAGTAAAATAAAAATAAATGGGGGTTGTTGCATACTACAACAATTGGTGACATACTAGGTTAAACAATTATCTCTGTAAAGGTAAATGAAATTTTAATAACTAAGAAAAAGACTTAGAAATATGTAAATATTTGAAATTTAGATTGATTAAGATTACTCTGAATAAAACATAACTCATTATTTTGTAAATCTTCAAAAGTTGTTATTGATAAAAATGTTCATTATCTTTGTCATTGATTTAATCAGTTGTAAAGATAAAATAGAGAACTATAGAAGCTTAGAGTTAAGATGGACTTATTTTTCATGGGTAGAGCCACTGCTCCCAACAGGTGTCCATAGCCTCGACAAGGTTACCATTTCACCAAATAATACTAATATCCCATCCACTTATAATAATATGTCAGAGGTGTTAATTTTTCTTTTTAGAAATTTTCTTTTGCTTGAAATCCATTTCCCTGGTTTGGTAGCCAGATAATGACAATGTCATTCACATGTTATAATGATTTGAACTAGCTGACTCGTGATGAGACCTCTTGTCCTATAGTTATATAGCCATAAGACATTATCCTGGCTTGCGGACCAGTCATGATAATGTCAACATCATTAGTTTCTCATGATCATCGTAAGTCGGTTCATAATGGGACCTCTTATCTTTCAAGTTTTTAAATGTTTTTGAATACACTCTAAAACATGTAAAATTAGTCGATGGGGAGGTAAAATTAATCCTTAAGAGTTGTGGATGACAATCAAATTCAAAAGATGCTAAAAACTCAAAATAGTCTTTACTTTTAAAAGAAATTGTTCATGAACGATCAAAGGACACCAAAATATTTTAATGTTTCGAGTCATGAAGTATTTACAAACTAATGGATATAAAGATTTCAAAGATTATAATAAGTACAATACTAAATTTCAATGTTATAATTTCTTTCTAATAACTTCTCCTTTAATTAATAAAACTTCATGTTAATGATGAGAGACCCTAGTATAAAGTCAAAAGAGTATTACTCAACACAACTAAACTAAGGACACTGATATGTACATATGATTATTTACATATTTACAAAAGAAAATGCATTTTCAAGAAAAATAGTTTTTCAAAACTAGCCCATTTACGGGAAGAGTGTCCCTCTTTCCCTGTAAATATTGAAGGATAAAAGTAGATGGGCCTAGTTTCTCAATGATATGAAATGGGCCAAGCCACAATTTTTGAAATTTAGTATGTTTACCTTTTTCTTCATGGGCCTTATCCCATTTCAGAACTAAGCCACCAATTTGAAAAGTTTTGTTAATTACTGAACCTGCGTCAAATGAGGACTTGACTAATTGCGAGTAGTGAGCTTGAAATTGTTTGCCTTTATCTCTTGCTTAATTGGTCCATCATGTAGCTATTGAAACACTTTTTCTTATTCAGATTTCTCTAAACATATTAGTAAGATAAAATCAGTTTTTTTTCTAAACAAGAGATTATTGACAAGTTGATACTGATTAGCTTTAAGCCTTAAAGATTTTTTCCTTTTGTAATTGAGTTTTGTTGGAGCATAACCATTTATAAGTAAAAAATTAAATCATCATACTGAGATTTAATGTCAATAGGACATACCTATGTAATTTGAACATTGTTACCTAAATATTCATCAGCTGAAGTGTCAAAAGGTCCAGTTATTAATCTACAAAAACCTTGACCCCTGGCTATTTTAGTTGGCTCTATCTCTATGTCATATTCTTGTAGAGAAGTAACCTAATTGGCTCTCTTTTCACCTAGTTCTTTCTAAATCAGAAATTGTTTGATCGCAGGGAATGGAACAATTACTTTCGTATGTGATTTTAGGAGAGAAGGTCTAAAATTATTTATTGACTTAAAAACTACAAAAAATTGTTTTTTGACTTTTGAACAGTTTAGCTCACCTTGTAAATTGGAACTAAAGAAGGAAATGGGAGCTTCAACTTGTTGTTCATTGGGTTCTGTTAACACTGCTGCATAGGATTGTTCAGAAGAAAAATTATAACGCAATTGGCTCTCGTTTCACCTAGTCATTTCTAAATAAGAAATTTTCTAATCATAGGGAATGGAACAATTACTTTCATATGTGATTTTAGGAGAAAAGGTCTAAAATTATTTACTAACTTAAAAACTGCAAAAGCTTGTTTTTCGACTTTTGAATATTTTAGCTCATCTCCTTGCAAATTGGAACTAAAGAAGCAAATGGGAGCTTCAACTTGTTGTTCATTGGGTTCAGTTAACGCTGATGCATGGGACTGTTCAAAAGAAAAGGTATAGAACAAATTCTTTAGAAAAATTGGGAGTTGATAATGAAGGGGCATCTATGATTTCTTGCTTTATTTATTCAAATTATTTTCTTTCGATTTGTCATTATTTGAAAACTGACTTCTTTTTTATCAAGGTCTATAAGGGCAAGACAATTTGTGAAAAATCTGGGACAAATTGTTTGACAAAATTTATTTGACTAAGATAGGATTGCATGAAATTTTTGTTGTGTGGTAAGGGGATTTAAGAAATTTCCTTAATTCTTTCATTGTGTATTCATGAATATGCAGGTAGCTTCAATTTTTTTTCCCTAGTATCAATATTTTCCAATACCTTATAAGGGCTATAATACTTGGGTGATAATTTATTATCTTTATTAGCTTGCTTGAGTGACATTTTCTTTTATGGTTGTATCCATAAAAATTCCTAATCACCCATGTCAAAACTTATTATGTTGTGATGTTTATTTGTTTGTTGCTTCATTCGATTCTGCGCTAAATTCAAATTATCCTTTAAGAGTTGGAGAACTTGTTGTTGATGCTCAATGTGATATTCCACTGCTTGAACCTTATAACTGTGTCTTTGAGATGATCTGATGGATGGTGGATGATATCCCTAAAGTTCCATAAATGGGGTCATTTTTGTTACAGTATGGAAGAAATTGTTATACCACCACTTTACCAGATGTAACCACGTGACCCTTTTTGTTTGTTTATCAGATACAAAGAAACCAAGATATCCTTCCAAACATTTGTTCACTACCTCACTTTTCCCATCATATTGAGGATGATAAGATGAGCTATGAGCCAATTGAGTAACAAGACAAGAAAATAATTTTGTCCAAAAATTTCCAGTGAAAATGGGATCTCTGTCACTTACAATAATATTTGGATTTCCATGTAACTTTTGAACTATTCCCAAAAAATCATTAGCGACTATATTGGCTTTGAAAGGATGAGATAGAGAAAAAAAGTGTGCATACTTGGTAAGTCTATCAACTTCCACGATGATGACATTCTTTCCTTCAAACTTGGGTAAAGTTGTGATAAAATCCATTGAGACCACCTCCCAACGCTGACTTGGAATTGCTAATGGTTGTAACAGACTTGGATTTTTAGTTTTCTCAATTTTATTTTGTTGGAAAACCAAACATTCAACCACAAACTTATGAACATAAGATTTAAGGCCATCCCAAAAAACTCCTTCTTGACCTTGTGGTAATTTTTTTTAAATCCTGAGTGCCCTCCTATTATAAGAGAGGTGTGTAGTTCCAAAGTAACTTTTTCTTTGAGTTTGGAATTCATACATAGACATAAGTGATCCTTGTACCATAGTGAATCCCTTTTCCAGATAAAAGTATCAAATGCATTGAGAATTTGCTGTGAATTTTGAATGAGTGTCCACACATGTTATTCATTCTTCTATTCATCCTCTACTTCATTTATCCAATCAGGTTGGATAATAGAAATATCAAAAAGCAATGCCTCCACATCCTTATCTTTTCTTGAAAGTGTGCTTGCAACAACATTTTGATTCCCTTTTTTGTAGATGATTTCAAAGTCATAACCCAACATATTTGTGACCCATTTTTTTATTCTCTTCCTAAGATAATATTTGTTCCAAGAAGTATTTAAGACTATCATGATCTATTTTTACCTTGAAGTGTCTTCCAATTAGGTTACGACACCATCACTTAAGGGCATGTAGAATTGCAAACATTTCCTTCTCATAAATGGGTTTGTGTAAATTATTTCCTTTGATTGGATGACTTTCAAAGGCAGCGGGTCTCCCTTCTTGCATTTAAACAAACCCAATTCCATTTCTGAAGGCATCACATTCCACAATAAAGGTTTTTGTGAATTATGGTGTGGCTAAGACCAAAGCTCGACACATTACCTCTTTAAGATTTTCAAAGGCCTTAGTTGATTATGGATTCCCAAAAAATGCATATTTCTTTAGTAATGTTGTTAGAGGTGTTGTTATTTCCCCATAATTCTTAACAAACTTGTGATAATATCTTTTCAACCCAAGAAATCCTCGAAAATTCCTTAAAGTTGTGGGGATTTTCCATTCTTTGACGACTTTAATTTTGTTAGGTTCTATCCTAACACCCTGATGAGATACAATATGACCCAAATACTCCACCTCTTATACCCCAAAGAACGATTTGGAGGTTTCTTCATATAATTGTTTGTCCTCCAATAGTTTGTGAACCCTGTCAACATGTTGAATGTTATCCTTCCAAGACTTGTTGTAGATTAGTATATCATCTAAAAATAATAACACAAATTTTACAAGGAAGTGTTTGAAAATGGAATTCATCAAACCTTGAAATGTGGAAGGTGCATTAATAAGGCCAAAAGGCATGACCAAAACTTCACAATGACCTTCATGAATTTTGAATGTCCTTTTGAGAATTTCTTCAATCTTCATTCTAATTTGATGATATCCTAAATAAAGATCCAGCTTGGTGAAGTGAATTGCTCCATGCAGTTCTTCCAACAATTCATTAATAACATGAATGGTAATTTTTATCTTTAGTAGTGAGCTTGTTGAGCTCCCTATAATCTAGAAACATACTCCATGATCCATCCTTCTTGTGTACCAATACTACTGGAGCAAAGAAAGAACTTTGGCTAGGTTGAACTATACCATCCTCTATAATTTCTGCAAATATACGTTCAATTTCACTCTTCTGGGAATAGGAATATCGGTAAGATCTGATTTTTGGAGGAACACTTCCTATAATCAAGTAAACAACCTGATCATGATCACGAATAGGTGAGAGACCCTTGGGGGTCTCAAATACCTCGGAATTATTGTCAAGGAATCATTAGAGATATGGAGAAATGGGAGACATGGATGTTTGAACATCATGGGGGCACAACTCAATGAACCTCTGACGTATCACATGCATCTGTGACATACTAAACAATAACCCTAATTTGACTACATATTGGAAATACCTATACAAATCACATTATTTAACTCCTTACCAATACAAACCCAATACACCTTCCCAATTTAAAAAACCCATGCTTTTACTAGATATTGTAGGTATCCATTTTTTCATTAACATTTTTGATACACATTTATATTTTTCATTAGCTTTGAGCTCCATTTTTTAATACCTGCCAATATAAAAACATTTACCCCTTATATATCCCCCAATATAGTATGTAATTTCTTCCTCAATATATATCCCCCAATATGAACACATGTGGTATGGTATTGCTCCCCTAGTAAAGCCAATGTGTTGAACATCTAGTGAGCATAATTATGCAATTACACCTTGGTTTTCTTTCTTCAATTTTTTTTTTCATGCCATTAGAGCTTATTATCTTACTAGGTTTCCCAGTGATACCCCTTAATTCAATTTCCCTTCCTTCGTGAAAAAGAATTCAAAAAAAGTTCTTGAAAATTAAATATATCATCCCCAAAGAATGTAACTATTGGACTCCTAATACGAAATCAACACTACCCATTGGAATAGAAACCATTGGATTATTGAATACATATTCCCCCATGGTTAGATTGATATTATGACATTTCCCTGAGAAATTTTTTAGAAATTAAATAACAGAGTAATGGAACACACAAAATATTGTGAAAATACAAACACAAAAAAGCATAAAACAAGGGAGACACATATATACGTGGTTCACCCAATTTGGGCTACGTCCATGGAGAAACAATCATGTCTTCCTTTTATATTATCCAGTAAAATGAAGTGATACAACCTACAACAAATTTGTTGTAATTTCCTCTTTTCTCTCACACAATCTCCACTCTCTTCCTTGCACCGAATAATAATACACAACTGCAATACAATTCCCTCATATAAATCGAGGGTTTCCTTCTAGGGAAAAAAAACCCTAAAATCAAATAAATTATACCTTTAGATGTTTCCCTCGAACCACTGACAGGGGGGAGACTCCAAATAATTGAAGTCGATCCCCCATGGAAACTATAGTGTTGGGGGGGGGGGAGAAGCCTTGCCACACCCCCTGTTAGAGACTACGATCCAACCACGACTGAAACAAAAAAACCTTTGAACAATTAGGAAGATAATTAGGCTCTACACCCAACGATCTCCCACTTGGAGACTGATTATATCAACTCCATTATTACTTCACTTCTTTGAAAAAGCCTCCACTTGGACCTAGTTGTTTCTTATCTTCACCATCATACGTGAAGACCAATTGAAACTGACCAGAAACTCAACTTCTTCCTGGTTACCACCTTTGTCAAAATATTTGCAATATTCTGGCTAGTGTGTATGTTTTCCATCTTCAATTTTCCATCTCCCATAAATGGACATATCAAAATGGTACCAAGCTATATATGTTTTGTATTGAAATGAAATTATAATTTCTTTGCAAGATTAATGGAAGTTTGGTTGTCACTCTATAACATGTTCATCTCCTACTTCTTTCCTAACTCATCCATAAACCTTTGTAACCAAATCATTTGTTTACTACCTTCTGTAGTAGCAACATACTATGCTTCCATTGTTGAAAATGCAACAAAGTTTTGCAATTTCAAACCCAATTGATAGTTGTTCAACCTACAGTAAACACATACCCTATGGTTCTCTTCTTGTTATCACTATCACCTACCATATCTGCATCAACATATCCATGTAAAACTGTGTTTGAGCCTCCAAAACATAACTATTGATTTGTGGTACCTCTCAAATACCCGCGAATCCACTTCACTACCATCCAATGCTCTTTTCCTGGATTGTTCGTATACTTTTTGACAGCTCTCACTGCATGTGCAATAGTCGGACGTGTGCACACCATTGCATACATTAAGATTCTAATTGCTGATGCGTATGGAACTTTAGACATACAATCAATCTCTTCTTGGGTCTTGGGACACATCTCCTTACTTGGTTTGAAATGACTAGCTAAAGGTGTATTAATTGGTTTTTCATTCTGCATATTAACTATTTCCAACATATTTTTTATGTACTCACTTTAAGACAATGTTAATTTGTGATTTTTCCTATCTCTAGTTATTCTCATACCAAGGATTTTCTTTGCATCATCCAAATCCTTCATTGCAAATGAATTAGCCAATTTTCCTGTGAGCACATTTATTTCCTGCATGTTAGACCCCTAAACAAGCATTTCATATACATACAATAGAAATATAATATAGTTTCCATCATTTTGTTTTTTAAGAAAAACACATTGGTCAAAGCGATATCTAGTATAACCTTGTTTAGACACAAACCTATTAAATTTTAGATACCACTACCTTGGAGCATGATCTAAGCCATACGAGATCTTCTTCAATTCATACACTAATTTCTCCCCCCCCTTTGACCTCATACCCTTATGGTTGTTGCATATAGATTTCTTGCTCCAAATCCCCATGGAGAAAGGCTATCTTTACATCTAATTGTTCAAGATGCAAATCTTTTGTTGCCACTAGACTTCATATAGTTATTATTAAATTCATTTTAACAATAGGAGAAAATATTTCATTAAAGTATATATCTTTCTTTTTTGCAAACCCCTTCACCACAAGTATAGCCTTATACCTCTATTTTCCTCCATCTTCTTCCTTCAAACTGTAAACCCATTTATTATGCAATTTTGTTTTACCTGCAGGAAACCTAAATAAGTCTTAAGTTTGGTTATGTACCAAGGAGTCCATCTCTTCTTTCATGGCTTGCACCCACTTCTTCCTAGTTTCTACTTGCATTGCTTCTTCATATCCTTTTGGTCACCAGAATCAGTCAACAATACATAATATAATAAAGGAGAATATTATTCAGGGGGTCTACTTAACCTGATAGATCTTCTAATAGCACTATTAGGAGTTTGAGGTGCCCATTGTTGTTTTTGTTATTGTTGTTGATGTTGTTGATCATTATGATTTCCTGGCACCTTTGAATTTACTTCTTTTGTGATCTCATCAAGCACTATGTACTTTGTGTTTTATTTTTCTTGCTTTTTTCCCTCCAACTGATCTTTTTACATGATATATTTTTTTGTTCTTAGTTTTGTTATGCTAACATCAATTACAAATTTATAAACATGTTCTTGTTTATTGCTTCTTGTGTCGAGGTTTCTTTAGGTGGTTTGTGTATGTAAATGGGTAAATTTCCTTAAGTTTAATGTGACATTCATGAGCAAAAATAACTTAAATGAACAATGTTGAACATCAACAGTAAAAAGTACAGCAAACCATCATATAAACACATAACATAGAGTTTTGATAAAGGAGTTCACCCCTCCTGGGCTACATCTCCTTGGTCCAGCTTCCATAGCTTGGGCCTCTGTAATATGGGAAACAATGTTGTTTTACAAAGCTCTATGGCTCCTGGTACTTGCACCAATGTTTTCAAAATGTCCAAATTAGCCCAGAACACCTCTCTCTGAGCTCAATTTGGTCAAAAATTGCGTAAATTATGGCTCCAACAATTTATTCCTAGAAAAGGTCCTCTAAATATGGAATAACTATTTTTGGAGTTCCCGCTGAATTAGGAGGTCTGCTAAATATCCCTCCCAACCAACTACACATTAATTAATGTTAATCTCGTATTAACCATGAGTTAAACTGTATTAGCATACTAAGCGCGTTTATTGGCGCAGTTACTGTTAACTGACTGTTTGCGGTTTTGTACAGTGGTCACATGGGAGGGCTAGCCCTCCTAACCCCCAAACTGCTGGTGGTTACTCTTTAAATAAATGCGGAGAGCTACATAGGGTAAGCAACACCTGGTAGTGGAGGTGATTAAGGCGTGTAGAATGTATAGCGGAGGTCACGGGTTCGACCTAGACCTCCACCCAAAATTTTGCTCCATTGTGTTGAGTCCCGCTTAGGCTACTGGGAAGTGCCACGTGGCGGCCTCCAAGCTTGACACGTGGCATTATTTCATTGGCCTGAAAACAAACCAATAGAATTGTGCCAACACACCAATCTGAAACCCAATTTGACTGTGACACTTGTCGAGAAATCACTGAATGTTTACCAAGTTGACCCTGCCTAGTCACTTGCCACATCAGCAGTATAGACTGATGACTGTGTAGTGATTGGGCATTTTTCTTGCAAATTTCACCTATTTAACAAAGCGATCAGAACAAAATAAATTTCTCATACGAACTCATTTTTCAGTGAAATGATTTGCATTAGTATCGTTTTGCTGAGATGGACGCAATCATTCAGGTTTTGATCCATTATGAGAAATTTTATTTTTGAGCTAAATACTGAGTGCTTGATCGTTCCTCTCTACTAGAAGCCTTTTGAACCCCAAAAGATACTATCAATTGTTTAGTAGGTGAGGGTACAACTCCCTCACCTTCTCGATCTACAACCATTTGGCTTGAGAAGGCTTTTGTCCCTTGAGTCCCACTCTAAGGTATTCGACATCCCCTCTCTTCGAAGTCCTCATGTTTTGTCAAGTATGAGATCTTGTTGAAGCTCATCTATATATTATGGCAAGAAATAATCTATTGATGGTAGTTGAACATGCTCCCCTTGATCATCAATTAGAGGCTAAAATAATATCAAATTCTCAACATTAACAACAAAGTATATTTTCATATAAGGAGGCAAATCAAACTTAAATGCCTTGTTACCAATATTTTCCAAAATTTTAAAAGGACCATAATGGATTGGCTTAATATTTTTACCTTCCCCTTGAAGTATCTCTTTAATAATATATAACCAAACTTCGTCGCGAACTTGAAATTTTTTATCAACCCGGTGTTTGTCATGCCTTGCCTTGTAGTTGCTTTGACTTTTCTCAAGTTGTTCCTGTATTGTATGATGTATCAACTGAATTTTATCTATGAACTTCCTTGCCTTATCGATGTCACTATGACCATCAATAGAGACATATTTCTCAAATATGAAGTCCAATGGCAATCTTGGAAAGTACCCATAACACGCCTCAAATGGTGATGTGTTTGTGGAAGAATGCTTTGCCCTGTTCTATGCAATTTGTATGTAATGAAACTGTTCATCCCACAACTTGGGATGTTTGCTGCAATATCCTCTAAGAAGACAAATTGTTGTTTGGTTTACCACCTCGGTTTGTCCATCTATTTGTGGATGAAAGGTTGTGCTTTTCTTCAACTTAGTGTCCATCATGTCCCACAAATTTGACCAAAAATACCCAACAAATCGAGAATCTCGACCACTTACAATAGAAGTAGCAAGACCAAAATGAACCCAAATGTTTTGGAAGAAAAGATGAGTTGTGTGTTTAGCTGCAATTTTATTTTTACATGGTGTTAGTATGCACATCTTGCTAAACCTGTCTACAACTACATACAAGTAATCATGACCTTTCCTTGACAATGGAAGACCTCCTACAAAATCCATTGAGATACTCTCCCATGGACATGAAGGTACCGGAAGTGGAGTATATAAACCAAGTTTCCTATTGCTAGGCTTACTTGTAGCACACAAAGAACATCCTCTTATGAAACGAGAAACATTATCAAACATGTGTGGCCAATAACGATACCTTTGAAGATTCACTATTGTCTTGCCTACACCAAAGTGTCCAACAATCAATGAAGTGTGCACCTCCCTGTGGAATACACAACTTGCCCAAGTGATACAAAAAATTGTTATGTACATGATAATCCAACTCTTCAATTTGGTTTCCTTGACTCAAGCTTGCATATACTTCTTAAAAGTCACTATCATTTGCATATTATTCAATGTAACTTTCATGCAAAACATAATTTTGCTTGAGCATAATAGATGAATTTACAGTAGGCCTTAAAATCATATCAACTACCTTATTGTAGATTCCCTTTTTATACCTAATAAGCAAATGAAACTGTTGTAGAAAACCAATCCATCTAAAAGGTCGTGACTGTTCCCACTTTGATTGTTATTGTAAGTACTACAATGGTTGATGATCATTATGTATGATGGTCTCCTTCCCCATCAAATAGTGCTTCCATTTCTTAACACTTTGTACCAATGTGTAAAGTTCTTTGTCATAAGTGGGATAGATAGTTACAGCGCCATTAAATATTTCAGAATCAAATGAAATGGGCTTACCGTGCTGCATGAGAACTGCTCCCATGGCGTAATCGCTTGCATCTATTTGAATTTCGAATTGTTTTTTAAGATCTGGAAGAGCCAATACCAGTGTTGAACTTATCTTTTACATCAAATAATCAAATGCTTTCTGCTATACATATCCCCAATGGAAGACTTTCTTGACACTTGTCAATGCATGTAATGGAGCTGCAATTGAAGAAAAATTAGTAATAGACTTTCTCCAATATTGTGATGCCCCTAAAAATCTCCTTACCTCTGTAATTGTATTGGGCTTGGGCCAATTCAAAATGACCTCAATATTAGAGGGGTCTATCTTCAGTGCACCTCCTCCAACAATGTGTCCCAAATACACTAAAGAAGTCTTGCCAAATTCACACTTAGACATCTTTAAAAATAACTTTTATTTTCTCAAGACATCTAGTACTTTGTTTACATGCATGATATGTTCATCTCTTGACTTGTTGAATATGAGAATATCATCTAAGTAAAAAACGACAAAATCATCCAAAAATGGTCTCAATACATCATTCATTACCCTCATGAAAGTAGCTGGAGCATTTGTAAGACTGCAATGCATAACAAGCCACTCAAACAATCCTTGTTTAGTTTTAAATGCAGTTTTCCAAATGTCTTCTTCAACTATCCTAACTTAATGATAACCACTTTATAAATCTAACTTAGTGAAATACTTTGCATACCTCAACTGATCAAGAAAATCATCAATTATTGGGAGTGGATAACGATTATTTATTGTGATTTTGTTCAGTGCATGAAAATCCACACACATGTGCCAATTTCCATCCTTCTTTGGCAGCAAGACAATGGGCGAACCACATGGTGAAGTAGATAGGCATATGATACCTTTGTTCAGAAATTCTTGAATTTGCTTTTTGATTTCCATGCTCTCCATAATCGACATGCGATGCATGCCAATGTTTGGAAGTGGAATATTCTATTGAAACTAGATCTCATGATGAATTCCCCTCTTGGGAGGTAACCCCTTTGGTTCCTGAAACATCTCGCCATGCTTGCTTACCACATTAAACAAATAAAATTTCAATTTATCATCACAACCTTCAAAAGATTCATAATCAGTGTTGGGTAGCAAGATAAGTGGGCTTGATTGTGTGGAAAACTCCACAGTTAACTGTGCTTGATCCAGAGGCAATCTGGGATGGGTGACCTCCCAAGAAGTCCTGGTTACTATGTGCAAAACTTGGAAGTGATGATTGACGCTATGTGATTCATTTCACTAGTTTCAATCCCACTTCTTCATGCCTGTGAGCATCACCTGATGCAATTAGTGCTAAGTGGATTATTAAAAAATCATGAGAAATTAGTCAGTTATGACTACCTCTCATGGAAATGGTCATAAATGAATGACTTACTTAACGCAGTTGAATCCAAAAGAAATGATATCTAATCATTATGTTTCTTGATCATGAGAAGCACACAATTTTTACTTACATTTACTAGTCTCTTCATCTGCCTTGGATTAACCAAATAAATGTTCAGCTTTTTGTGATGGGCTCTCACAATGTACTCCACCCCATTCTTGGGAAATATGTATTTGTTATCATGGCGATAAAATATTTCTTTCCTATCATAAAAATAAGGACTATCCAAAATTATTCCTGAGATGTCAATTGGAACTACATCTAACTCAACTTCATCAATCAACTTTTCAGTGATGGTGAACTTTAATAAACACTTCCTTGTAACCTGTAAGTTTGCATTGTTAACTATCCAACCCAATGGATATGGCTTATGATGAGGTACAATTTCAAGGTCTAGTTTCTTTTTTATCAAGGCTTCTGAAATCAAGTTGATTATGACCCACTATCGAATAATGAAGCAATCTTTGTATGATTTGAAACAACTCTATTCTTGATTCTTCATTTGAAGTGTTGTTTTGACTATGTGAGGTACTAGTGCTTGCAACAACTTCTTTCCCTTTTGTGACCATGGCTTAAATCTTAGTCTCATCATTAGAATTTGACCAAGGTCATGTTGTGTGATAGAATTCATCTTTTGTTTTCCCTTATTGTCTTGTTTCTTAGGTCTTAATTTGGGATGTAATTTCCAGCAGTGGGCTTCATCATTCCCAGCTTTGGAACAAAGTTGGCATATGGTTTTCTCCCCTTCTTTATTCACACTTGCATTCTTCTTTCCCTTCCATTTTCCACCCTTCTCTTTCTCCTTTCCCTTGAATGGCTTCCTCTTACTACCCTCTTCCTGAATGTTCTTTCCTCTAGATTCAAGGTGCGTGGCTTGCACACATACCTCATCTAAGTTATTTGGATTGAAAAAGAGAATAACATGTTTCAAATACGAATGTAAACCCCCAATATATTTCAGCAGTGTATCTTGGGAATTCAACTTTACTCCTAACAACAAAGCCCTTTTCCTAAACTCCTGTGTATAAGCTTGGACTGTTTGGCCTTTAAGCTGCCTAAAATTTTGCCAACTCATAGTGGATTTTTTCATATAGGCTAAAGGATACAATTATGTTTTAATTGCATAAACAAATTAAACCCAAGAAATCAATATCTTACCATGGATTCACATTTCCTCTTGAGTCTTTTCTTCCCACCAAACTAATGCAGCTCCTTCTAGCCTCAGTGAAGCCAATTCGATATTTATATAATCTTCTTGATTGTTTTGAATTATACAACATACCTCCAATTTTCGAATCCAATTGTCTAACTTTTCTACATTCATCTCTCCATTGTACATGAGAAGTTCAAATTTAATGTCCAATTTGAGTAAGGGAATCTTTCCTTTTGGGGTTTTTGAATGAGTATGGGTAGTTTCAATGGTGGTAGTGGAAGATGATGATGTGTGAGATGATCAAGATAATGAGGAAGATGATGAGGATGGTGGAGATGGAGGTGTCTTTCCACCATTCCCTTTTGAATCCTTCTTCTCATCTTTTTTATCCTTTGAGCTTCCTTCTCCATGTGGAGGTTTAGAACTCTCTCCAACCATTCTAGTGTTCCTCTCTTCATAGAGTACTTTAACCATCTCAGTCAAAGTATATAAATATTTCTTAAATGCTTCCTCTTCTGAAGAAATACCTTTAGGTTCTCTTTCTCCAAACATAATGGCTATGGATTCAGGCCCATAAACTGGTACTACTTGTACCTCTTCAATCTCAATTGAAGGCAAAACTTGAGGAGTTTCAAGTGCAGCTAGAATTGGAACTTTGGATGGTGTGGATTGTGTCCTTGTGGCTATCCTTCTTCTGGGAATTACCTCAGGAGTTGCAACCAATAACTTCCCTTCTCCTTTCTGCAAATTTAACCTTGTAAGCATCACAATTTTGCAACCATTAAAACCCTACTTGCACAAACTCAAGCAATCAAGCAATTCAACATGGCCCTGATACCAATTTGATATGTTTTTTGATTGTTAGTTTTGTTGTGCTAATATCAGTTACACATTTATAAACATGTGCTTGTTTATTGCTTCTTGTGCTGAGGTTTCTTTAGGTGGTTTGTGTATGTAAACAAGTAAATTTCCTTAAGTTTAATGTGACATTCATGATAAAAAATAGCTTAAATTAACAATGTTGAACAATAACAATAAAAAGTATAGCAAACCATTAGATAGACACATAACATAGAGTTTTGATGAAGGAGTTCACCCCTCCTCGGGTACATCTCCTTGGTCCAACTTCCATGGCTTGGGCCTCTGTATTATCTCAATATGGAAAAAAATGTTGTTTTACAAAACTCTATGGCTCATGATACCTGACCAATATTTTCAAAATGTCCAAATTACCCAAGAACACCTCTTCCTGAGCTCAATTTCGTCGAAAATTGCTCAAATTATGCCTCCAACAATTTATTCCTAGAAAAGTTCCTATAAATTTGGAATAACTCCAGTTTACCCTACTATTTTTGGAGTTCCCGCCGAATTAGGAGCTCCGTTAAATATCTCGTTGAACTAACTACACATTAATTAATGTTAATCTTGTATTAACTACGAGTTAAACTGTATTAGCGCACTAAGCTTGTTTATTGGCGTGGTTATCGTTAACTGACTATTTGTGGTTTTGTACAGTGGTCACTTGGGAGGGATGGCCCTCCTAACCCCCAAATTTTTGGTGGTTACTCTTTAAATAAATGTGGGGAGCTACATAGGGTAAGCAACACCCAATAGCGGAGGTGGTTAAGGTTTGTGGAATGTATAGTGAAGGTTGTGGGTTCGACCTTGACCTCCACCCAAAATTTTTCTCCACTATGTTGAGTCATGCCCAGGCCGTTAGGAGGTGCCATGTGGAAGCCTCCGGGCTTGCCACGTGGCATTCTTTCATTGGTCTGAAAACAAACCAATAAAATTGCTCCAACACACCAATCTGAAACCTAATCTGACTAACACTTGTTGAGAAATAACTGAATGTTGACCAAGTTAACCCTACCTAATCACTTGCCACATCAACAATACGGACTACTGACTGTGCAGTTACTGGGCATTTTTTTTGCAAATTTTTCCTGTTTAACAAAGCGATCAAAACACAATAACTTTCTCATACAAACTCAGTTTTCATCCAAACAAGTTACGTTAGGATCGTTTTTCCGAGACGGACGCGATCGTTCAAGTTTTGAGCCATTATGAGAAGTTTTATTTTTGAGCTAAATACTCAGTACCTAATTAGTTCAAAAGCCTTTCATTGAATACCACATCTCTACTCCTGATGATTTTATGGTTTTCATAATCATATAGGAGATAACCAAAATCATTAACACCATATCCAATGAAGTTAAGCTTTTTTGAGTATGCCTTAATCTTTGTTTCAATTTGTTTATTAATGTGGACAAATGCTTCACAACCAAAAGTCTTTAGAAATGAGTAGTGTACATTTTTACCTGTCCAATGCCTCCTCTAGAATACCACCATCCAAGGAAATCGAAGGCCCTCTATTTATCAGATAAATAGTGGTATCTACAACATCTTCCCAAAATCATAAGAGGAAACCTGCATGTAATCTCATGCACCTTTCATGCTCCATGATTGTCCTATTCATCCTTTTTGACACACCATTTTATTGTGGTGTTCTTGGAATTGCATTCTCTCTATGAATTCCATGCTTTGAACAATAATTTTCAAACTCCTTGTTGTAGTATTCACCTTCATTACTTGATATGAGACATTTCAACTTGTTTCATATATCATTCTCAACCAAAGATTTCCATTTATTATTAGTAACAAAGACATAATATTTATTTCGAATACAATATACCCAAGTTTTCCTAGTTGCATCATCAATAATGGTAACATAATAGCAAAAGCCACCGAGAGATGATACATGAGCAGGTCTCCATACATCTTTATGCCCAAGCTCTAATTTTTCACTCTTCTTTTATTTCCTAACTCTGAGAAATCTAACTCCCATTTGTTTTCCATAAACACAATTATCACATAAATCCAAATCAACATGCTTCAAACCTGGCAACAAATTTCTTTAGTGAAGAATCTGCGTCCCCTTCTCACTCATGTGCTCAAGCCTATGATGTTAGAGTGTCATATATGCTTATATGGAGTTTAAATCATTAACAAAAATAGAAATACGATTGCATAAATACAATGTAACTTTTTCTCCTTTTTCTATTACCATGTTTCCTTTAGTGACCTTCCAGGTTTTGTTTGTAAATGTAGTTACGTAACCTTCACCTCACAATTTCTTTATTGAAATTATATTTCTCTTTAAATATGGAACATGCCTTACCTCTTTTAATATCCATTGGCCTCCATTTGTTTCTTCATAAAAACCTTATCCATTCCAATTATTTTACAGGGTTTATCATCACCCAAACAAACTTGTCCAAAATCTCCTTGAACATAGTCATGAAAATATTTCCTATCAAGTGTGGCATGGAATGAAGCCCTAAGATCTTCCACCTAGGAATCAATAATATTTTCTATTAAAATAATCAAAGCATCTTGGAACTGATCACCTGTTACATTCAATTAATGATTATTCTTTTATTGTCCATCTCCTTCTTTTCCCTTTCGATATTTACGGTCTTTCTTCAGGTGTCCTTTCTTCCCGCATTTCCAACACACTATCCTCAATCTGGATTTGAATATACCTTTCCTTGAATTACTGCAATGTCTTAGGATCTTTCCTCTCCCTAGCTTTCTTCCCCTAGTCTTTGAAATCAAAGCATTACCTATTGTTTGATCTAATATTTTTTGTCACATTTCCTCACTAAGAATAGCATCAACAACATCATCAAACTTTAAAGTACTAGATCCAGAGACATAATTATTGATGTCCATGACTACACCATTCTAACTTTCTAACAATGAGAACATAAATAATAGAGCCCTAGCTTCATCATCAAAATTTACCTCTACATAATTTAATTGACAAGTAACTGCGTTAAATTCATTTAAATGATCAACAACAGATCCACCTTCTGACATATTCATATTAAATAAATGCTTCATAAGAAATACCATGTTTAACACCGAGGGTTTTTTATATAGTTTGGTCAATATCGTCATTAGACCCTCTATTTCATTTCCTTCAAAATTTTCAAAGCCACTAATGTTGCTAGGCACAACCATATTGTTCTTAGTTCCTTTCTATCAAGAATCTTTCATTCTTTGTTCGTCATAATTTTCATTTTCTTTGGATTTCCGCTCAGTGGTAGGTAAATATATTTTTGATATAAATAATCCTCCATTTCCATCTTCCATAGCTGGTAGTTTTGGCCGTTGAATTTCAAAACTCTAAACCTTCCAACTTTCATCATTTCTCCCAATCAAAGTAGGAACCCTTCTTTCCAGTGAGTTTATTAGCCAAATAGACCTTCAAATTTGATACCAGTTGTTAGAAATTAAATAACAGAGCAATGGAACACATAAGATATTGTGGAAACACAAACACATAAAATCATAAAACAAGAGAGACATACGGTTCACCCAATTTGGGCTACATCCATGCCTTCATGTTATATTATCCAACAAAATGAATACATATAGCCTACAGAAAATCCATTGTAGTTTCCTCTTCACTATCACACAGTCTCCTCTCTCTTTCTCACACAAAATAATAATACATGGCCATAATACAATTCCCTCAATACAATACAACTTGAGTGGGCCTAATGGTTGAGTTGGTTCCTCTTAAGAGCTCACAAGTTCAAAACTAGACGGGGGTAGAGTACGTATGCCTTCGTAGAATTAGTAGTCAAATCGTTTTGTAGAGGTGGGTCCCTTGTCCCACAAACAAGGGGGTCTCATACACCAATTTGGTGTCTGGCTTGGTCGTGACCTTAAAATTGGATAATAATAATAATAATAATAATAT
This sequence comes from Pinus taeda, assembly GCA_000404065.3. NCBI lineage: Eukaryota > Viridiplantae > Streptophyta > Pinopsida > Pinales > Pinaceae > Pinus > Pinus taeda. The sequence continues at coordinate 105,421 of APFE030382497.1, read as the reverse complement.
AAACCAAGGGTTTCCTTCTGGGGAAAAAAAATCCTAAATTAACATAACTTCTACCATCAATTCTTTCTCCTAATGAACAACCCATATTGAATATGAAATTACAATATTTTACATGGAATTTTTTCATCTATTTTTTGCTTCAGGGGTGCTACCCCCAAATTCCCTCTACGGGGGGCCTCCAACGAATTTTACCCACCCCCCTAGCAGCAATAGTGGTGGGGGAAAACCTCCCCACACTCCTCCCCGTCAGGGACTGGGATCCAACCATGACCGAGACAACAAACCTATGAAAAATTAGGAAGATAATCAAGCTCCACACCAAACACAATTTATATTTCCTCCATCCACAACCATCACTTGACACGTTGGTGTTGGGTATAGAAATAAGTTCAAATCCTTGGCTATTTTACAATGAATAAAATTATGGGTACTACCTAAATCAATCAATACTATACCTTTTTCTTCTTGATATATCCGTCTATCTTGAGAGTTTGAGGAGTGGTAATTTGTGCCAATCTATTACAAGATATGGTCGAACTCATTTATTATTTTTTAGCCCCTGGTGTTGGTTCCTAGTGTACATATTCTTTTGATGTTTCATGTTATTTTTCTTCCTCCTCTTCACAATCTACGTAAAATAATTTCGTCTCAACACATTTATGACCTTTAGTGTATTCGTTATCACAATTGTAATAAAAACCTTTTGCTCTTTTTTCCTTTAGTTGTTGTGGTATCAACCTTGTAAGTTGTGGAAGGCTAGGAGTAGAAACACTTCCATCTTTATAGTTGTTAGTGGTAGACCTCCTTTTTGCCATAAATTTTCTTTCAGCTTTTCTTGCCAATTTAAAGGCATTCTCCAATGACTTAGGTTCCCAAAGGCGAACCTCGTGTTGGATATTATCCTCTAAAGTCATTATGAAGACATCAATCTATGTTCCTTAGGAATATCGGTCACCTACATACACAATCCTTGGAAGTCCTCAATGTGCTCCACCATTGAACCCTTTTGTTTGAGATTTATTAATTGGCTAAAGAAGGCGTTTCTCTTTGTATCGTCATAATGTGATATTAATTAATCTGTAAAAATTAACCAAATTACAAGTTATTTACGAGAACAAGCCATCAATACCACCCAAATTAATTGGGTTCTAGATACAAAGTTGCAATGTGTACCTTTTGTGTGTGTTGCACATCATGTATATCAAAGAACTGCTCCATTTGTAGTATCCATGTAACCAAATCCTTGCCATCAAACTTCCTCATGTCAATCTTCGGAATGTGTTTTTTTCTTAAACCCAACATTGATTCTATAAAATCATAATTCATATTTATTTTTTCTTCATCATGATTTTCATGGATTACCTTGTCACCACTAGGAAGCATTTCTTGCAGCAACTTTGTCAATCCTCCCAACCTGGCATTCATCGTGTCCATGCCTACTTTAAAAACTCCCATGTCTACTTTTAAACCATCCTTCAAACCTTCCATGTCCCTTTTTATTTTTACTTATAAACCATCCTTGTTGAAATTCATCATTGCTTCCAATTCATTTTTGGTTACTCTTTGCAAGAGTGAAATTTGTTTCACTTAGTTTCATAATTTTGATATTTCATGTTGCATTTCTTCCTCTTCTTCATGCGTCATAGTAGATATTTTTAGTTTCTTACAGAGAGTATCCATTTTCTTGTTGCAAGGCATATTGGAACCAGATAATTATATCTATGATTTAATATGCCCTTTGAATCACTTCAGATTGATTTTTTAAACAAAAGTTATGCAGATTTTAAAAAATACACACCTTTTTTCCTTCTTTTTAGAGCTTGATCTTGAAATTGTTGCATCTCTATATTTTCAACCTCCCAAGGTCTGAATTTTGGTCTTGTGGTAGCCCATTTTTTCCTCTTTCCAACACAACCAGTTAAATTGAGATTGGAATCTTGAAGATAAAGTTAGGCCAAATCTCCTAAGATGACCTGCAAATGGATTTTTTCAGTAGATCGAACTTGTATGTAATTCCACGTGTCAATTTTTCAACCTTTGTCCCTAAAAATGGTACATAAGAATATAGAATTTATTTAATTTCAACAACTTTTTGCTAAATTCAATTTGGATGCTTGAAACGAAAGTTATGAGGATTTTATCTCAGACACATGTTTGAAACAAAATTTTGGAGCATACAAAAACCATAATTTGCTTGAATCATATATTTGAAAATGTAACAAAAAAATATTTGAAATGTTTACACTATATTCACTAAGATTTTATCTCCACATGGTTGAAATTTCAACTTCTAAAGCCTCACAAAAAATAGTTAGAGTGAAAATTCCAAGATGACCTATTTGAAGCAACGAAACCATAGGATCCAAAGCTCTAATACCAGATGTTATGTAACTATATCACAAAAGAGAAAGAGAGATAGATAAACGACTTGAAAATAAGCCTCTGCAAGGGGGAAACCTTCTTTTATATCACATAAATGAACAATTATTGGATGATACAAATGACAAGACCTCCTTTGCATATATAGGAGACTAAAGGATCATAATATAATTAGGGCCTACATAACAATAATAATGTAATGGCACAACAATAACAATAGTGGGATTCTATGGGACACAACAATAACAATATGGGGCCTCCATGGGACAAAAAAGTAACAATATGGGGTATACATTAGTATTATAGGGATCTAACAAGGTGTTTTGGATTTTGTCCTGGTTCTTCATGGGAACTAAGAAGGGTCCAACACCATCCCACATTGAATAATACTTATATAATGGGGAAACGTATATTGTTCCATCGTTACACCTATTTGAAATGTCAAATGTAATAGCTATGTAATGTGGTAGGTTCGATGTATTACCTAGTTGACATGGCATAAGTAGGGGTGGTTGATGTGGTAGAATCAAGACACTTGGTGGGTCTGACATAACACATTTTTGACATAGCATATCTTGACTTGGTTGACGTGGCATAAGTAGAGATGGTTGATGAGGCATAAGAAGAGAAGGTTGATGTGGAGAACTTAGACATATGGTGTAAGAAAATATGGTTGACATGCCAGAACCCTTACACATGGCACCTTGATGTAATGGACATGTGGCATGTCAAACATGCATTTTGAGTGGCCAATGGGACCGAATTTGGGTGACACATCACACCACCCAAAGGGTGTCATGTGGGAACGATGATGCCATGCCTATGTAACATCTAGTTACACATGCATAACTAAGGTCTTAGTCACATGGTGTGGTCATATGGAAAATAAAATTTTATCCCCAAAGTTCTAGTGGCTCTCTTGGTCACATTATGGTCATATGGGTTAGCTTTGCAAATTATGGTCAAATAATCAAATCAGCCTAGTGGATAGTTCATTTCAAACATATATGCATATACCATTGGAGGCAATGAAGTGTGTGATTGCATGGAAACAGATATATGTGCGGTTTCATAGTTTGAAAATTGTGTTACAGCCTTGTGGTCTTGTGATCGAGCTAAAGGCATGGTTTGTCATTTGATAGAGTTTATATTGCAGGGCCCATTTTGGTTTGTGGTGGTCATAGGTTCAAATTTGGTTGGAATCCTGTGGTGATCAAGCTTGAGGTTTGTGGTTTGATAACTTATATTGCAGGCCCTAGCTATGTGAACTAGTCTGTGGTTGAGTTGGTGTTAGGTCCATTTTGGTCTACTGTTGTCACGGGTTTGAGTTTGGTTGGTAGTTTTGTGGTGATCAGGTTTGAATTGTGTTTTTCCAAGAGTTGACTATGTGGATATACCATAGAGATGAGCTAGTGTTAGGCTTGCCTTGCTCTACAGTAGTCACAGGTTCAAGTCCGAGGTTAAATAATTTTTTTTTGGTGTTTGGAACTAGCCAACATAAAAGGGATTTTTGTCAAACCTGATTGGTGCACTTTATTGAACCGTCGGGGTATTGTTTGTTGAAAAAACTCTAGAAAGTACATTTTGTAGATGATAGATATGAAAGGTACTTTCTATTGACCTATTAGGGTCATTTTATCGAACATTTAATTTTTACAATGTTTTGTGGGTCATTTTGAGGCCCAAATTGATTTTTGAAATAAGGAAAATGGCAATAATTCTTTTGTGATCTAAAAGGGGGACATGATAATTCATTAAGACATATATTTTAGGACAAGAGACTAGGTGTGTCTCTTATTGAGCAGGAAGAATTTCTCCATTTAAAAAGGTTGTTTGGTTTTTCCCCTTAATGGGATTTCCTAGGGTAAATCTTGTCTTCTCCTTATGAATTGTGATCTTTATTGTTCTAATGTTCTTATATGGTTGGATTTATGAAGTATAATTGTTGAATGATATATTGGAATAATTTAAAAAAAGATCAACATCAAAAGTAATTATCGGTTTTTAAGCAATATTGTGCTAGTCTCTATTGCACTTAGAAAATCAACATGGTGTCAAAGCTTTAGTGAAGGAAGAAACACTAAGATCACCTTTGAAGAAACCCTACAATTAGATCATTATTGTTTAAGTCCTTATTGATTTACATCCATGGCTTCTTCTATGAAATCTGAGAACAAGTTAGAAGGATCCTCAAACTTCGGAGCTTGGAAGCTTAGAAGTGATCTTATTCTTGCAAAGAACAAAGTTTTGGATATTATAACAAGAAGGTTGTAGAACCAACAGATACTGTAGGAAAGAAAAAGTTTGAGGATGACATCACTGCCATGATTATTATTCTAGAGTCTATTAGAGATCATCAAATCCTATATATTGCAAAGCTTGATACTTCCAATAAGTTGTATGATGCCCTAACTAATATATTTATTATCAAGAATGTTGATTAAGCCATGATCTTGAAGAATGAGCTTGGTGATGTAAGGATGACAAATGATGACACCATGGCTTCATAGTTCGTAAGGATTTCACAAATAAGACACCAAATTCAAGCAATTGGAGAAACTATTTCTAAGAACGAACTTGTGACTACAACACACAATGGTCTACCAAGATCATGGGATGCATTTGTAGCAGGTATAAGTAGTTGAAAGAAAGCTCCTTAATTTCAAAAAATTGTGGACCTCTTGTGCTTAAGAAGAATTAAGGCTTATATCAAGAGATAAAAAGGAAGAATATTGTCAAGCATTTGCATCTCATTTCAAGAATAAAGGAAAGAAGAAGTTTGGATTTCAACACAAGAAGTCAAGAAGAATATCGACTCTTCCCAAAAGAAAGAAGGATATGTCAAATATGAAATGTTATGGTTGTCAAAAAATTAGACATTATAAAAGGGATTGTCTTGAGATTGCTAATAACAAAAAGGGACAAGGAAAACAACATGCTTTCGTAGCTAACATTGAAGATGAACATCCAAAGAAGCCTAAACGTGACACATATTTCTTTTACTTATTTGCTATAACATGTTCTATTGTAGATAATGATGATATGTGGTTGGTAGATAGTGGTGCTTCAAGACGTATGACCGAAGATCATGGAAACCTTACTAGCACGATGGAAAGGAGTTTATCCAAAAGAGTAGATTTTGGAGACAACCACAATGTGATATCAATTTGTCTATAAAAATTGACCAAATTACAAGTTATTTATGAGAACAAGCCATCGATACCACCCAAATTAATTGGGTTCTAGATACAAAGTTACAACGTGTACCTTTTGTGTGTGTTGCACATCATGTATATCAAAGAATTGCTCCATTTGTAGTATCCATGTAACCAGTTCCTTGCCATCAAACTTCCTCATTTCAATCTTCAAAATGTATTTGTTCTTAAACCCAACGTTAGATTCTATAATATCATAATTCATATTTATTTTTTCCTCATCATGATTTTCATGGATTACCTTGTCACCACTAGGAAGCATTTCTTGCAACAACTTTGTCAATCCTCCCAACCTGGCATTCATCGTGTCCATGTCTACTTTAAAAACTCCCATGTCTACTTTTAAACCATCCTTCAAACCTTCCATGTCCCTTTTTATTTTTACTTCTAAACCATCCATGTCGACATTCGTCATTGGTTCCAATTCAATTTTGGTTACTCTTTGCAAGAGTGAAATTTGTTTCACTTGGTTTCGTAATTTTGATATTTCATGTTGCATTTCTTCCTCTTCTTCATGCATCATATTAGATATTTTAGTTGCTTACAGAGAGTATCCATTTTCTTGTTGCAAGGCATATTGGAACCAGATAATTATATCTATGATTTACTATGCCCTTTGAATCACTTCAGATTGATTTTTCAAACAAAAGTTATGCATATTTTAAAAAATACACACCTTTTTTCCTCTTTTTTAGAGCTTGATCTTGAAATTGTTGCATCTCTATAATTTCGGCCTCCCAAGATCCGAATTTTAGTCTTGTGATAGCCTATTTTTTCCTCTTTCCAAGACGACCAGTTAGATTGAGATTGGAATCTTGAAGATAAAGTTAGGCTAAATCTCCTAAGATGACCTACAAATGGATTTGTTCAGTAGATCGAACTTGTATGTAATTCCACGTGTCACTATTTCAACCTTTGGCCCAAAAAATGGTACATAAGAATCTAGAATTTATTCAATTTCAGCCACTTTTTTCTAAATTCAATTTGGACACTTGAAATGAAAGTTATGAGGATTTTATCTGCGACACATGTTTGAAACAGAATTTTGGAGCATACAAAAACCACAGAATTTACACTATATTCACAAAGATTTTATCTCCACATGGTTGAAATTTCAGCTTCTAAAGCCTCACAAAAAATAGTTATAGTAAAAATTCCAAGATGACCTGTTTGAAGCAGCGAAACCATAGGATCCAAAGCTCTAATACCAAATGTTATGTAACTAGATCACAAAAGAGAAGGAGAGATAGATAAATGACTTGAAAATAAGCCTCTGCAATGGGGCAAACTTCTTTTATATCACATAAATCAACAATTTTTTGGACGATACAAATGACAAGACCTCCTTTGTTTATATATAGAATACTAAAGGGTCACGATATAATTAGGGCCTACATAACAATAATAATGTAATGGCACAACAATAAGAATAGTGGGATTCTATGGGACACAACAATAACAATATGGGGGCTTCATGGGACAGAATAGTAACAATATGGGGTATACACTAGTATTATAGGGACCTAACAAGGTGTTTTGGATTTTTTCGTGGTTCTTCATGGGAACTAAGAAGGGTCCAACACCATCCCACATTGAATAATAATCATATAATGGGGAAACATATATTGTTCCATCGTTACACCTATTTGAAATGTCAATTGTAATAGCTATGTGATATGGTAGGTTCAATGTATTACCTAGTAGATGTGGCATAACTAGGGGTGGTTCATGTGGTAGAATCAAGACACTTGGTGGGCCCGACATAACACATTTTTGACATAGCATATCCTGACTTGGTTGATGTGGTATAATTAGAGATGGTTGATGTGGCATAAGCAAAGAAGGTTGATGTTGAGAACTTAGACACATGGTGTAAGCAAATATGGTTGACATGCCAAAACCCTTACACATGGCACCTTGATGTAATGGACATGCGGCATGTCAAACATGCATTTTTTAGCGGCCAATGGGACCGAATTTGGGTGACACATTGCACCACCCAAAGGGTGTCATGTGGGCACGATAATGCCATGCCTATGTAACATCTAGTTACACATGCACAACTAAGGTCTTAGTCATATGGTGTGGTCATATGGAAAATAAAATTTTATCCCCAAAGTTCCAATGGCTCTCTTGGTCACGTTATGGTCATATGGGTTAGCTTTGCAAATTATGGTCAAATAATCCAATTAGCCCAATGGATAGTTCATTTCAAACATATATGCATATACCATTGGAGGCAATGAAGTGTGTGATTGCATGGAAACATATATATGTGCGGCTTCATAGTTTAAAAATTGTGTTGCAGCTTTGTGGTCTCGTGATCGAGCTAAAGGCTTGGTTTGTCGTTTGATAGAGTTTATATTGCAAGGCCCATTTTGGTTTGTGGTTGTCATAGGTTTAAATTTGGTTGGAAATCCCGTGGTGATCAAGCTTGAGGTTTGTGGTTTGATAACTTATATTGCAGGCCCTAGCTATGTGAACTAGTCTGTGGTTGAGTTGGTGTTAGGTCCATTTTGGTCTACGGTGGTCATAGGTTTGAGTTTGGTTGGTAGTTTTGTGGTGATCAAGTTTGAATTGTGATTTTTCAAGGGTTGACTATGTGGATATACCATAGAGATGAGTTAGTGTTAAGCCTGCCTTGCTCTACAGTGGTCACAGGTTCAAGTTTGAGGTTAAAATAAATTTTGTTTTGGTGTTTGGAACTAGCCAACATAAAAGGGATTTTTTTCAAACCTAATTGTTGCACTTTATCGAACTGTCAGGTTATTGTTTGTTGAACAAACTCTAGAAAGTACATTTTGTAGACCACATATTTGAAAGGTACTTTCTATTGACATATTATGGTCATTTTATTGAACATTTAATTTTTACAATGTTTTGTGGGTCATTTTGAGGCCCAAATTGATTTTTGAAATAGAGAAATGGCAATAATTCTTTTGTGATCTGAAAGGGGGACATGAAAATTCATCAAGACATATATTTTAGGAAAAGAGACCATATTTATTTTGTTTTTGTCAAAATGTTTTGGAGCTCATGAACATGTTTATTCTTGGTGATTAGAATGAGAAATGAATAAGTTGTTACTAATTGATGATTGAAGAGAAGGTTGAAGGTTTATTGATATGATCAAGTTTTAAAGGGGTATTTTTTTTTTTTTTTGTTGAGCTTATGGATATACTTTGAAATATTATGAAAAGTGGTCCACTATTGCTTGGTGAAGGAGGTGGGTGCCTCTAACATAGGTTGGAGCCTACAAATTTCAAAGGTTGGTGCCTCAATTAGGTTGGAGCCTACAAATCTCAAAGGTTGGTGCCTCAATCGGGTTGGAACCAAAATCAAGTTGGTTCTTGTCTATTTTAGAGGTTGGTGCCTAAATCAAGTTGGATACTACAACAATTTGGTGTTTACATATCTTTGGGGTTGGTTCCTCTAGTAGGTCAGTGCCTGCAAATTGACTTTTGGGGTTGGTTCCTACAACAAGTTCGTACCTGCAAATTGATTTTGGGGTTTGCTTCCTCCAGCAAGATGGTGCTTGCAAATTAATGGAATCAAAGATTGAAAAATATAAGAAGATTTGTGGTTTTCTCTCGCAATGGTTTCCACATAAATGTGGAATTCATGTGTATTGATGTGATGATTTATTTTATTGATGCACTCTTATGCTTTTAGTTAATATTGATGAATTGTGAAATTGCCTTAGATTGATTAAATTCACCATTACACTTATTTACCCCCCCTCTTAGTGTAATCATAATTCTAGCAGGGACTATGAAGAAGAATCTGGAAGGGTTGAGTTGTAACTCATGTTGAGGGTTGAATGCGTCAAATATAACCTATCGGGCTATGTTATGATTGAGTCACTAGGAGGAAAAGGGATTCCATTCCATTTGCTTTCATTTTGTTCCATATTAGACCAAAGTAGTGAGTGTGGATAAAGAGAGAGCACAACATATGGGGTTTGTGTTCTATAGTATCCCAGGGGAAAATAGAGAGTGAGTTCCCCTTTGTACTTGAATCATACCCATTATAGACAAAAGAAAGTAGAGCATCCTTACCTTCCAACTATATTTCTCCCATAATGGTTTCCAAGAGAATATCTTTGTGTTCATTATGGTTTTTGAATGACCATATTTATATTATCTCTATTTCCAACATATTATCTATTGTACGCATAAACAATAAAACAATAATAACAAACCTTGAATCTAAAAGGAATTAACCCTTCATAGTATTATTTTGGTTTATTTTCATAGATATGTTGTGATGAACTATCCATTGGAATATCCATGATATTTTATAGTTTTGAAAAAAATACCTACTATGCTTGGTCTTCATAATTGTTATTATATTTATATCATTATATATTTATTGTAAAAGTGAAAAAGAAAAATTATTTTTGAAGCATGGGTTTCATGCTCCTTTTATTTGTCAATTAGGTCAAGCATGTTCTTCATTCTCCTAAGGTTTATTTAGTCAATAAAGGAATTTTCATGTGTGTAATACCCTTGCCGTCATGTTGTATCAAGCAATAATTATTAAATTTGTTTTTAAAGTGTCATTTTTTGGACTCCCAAGACCATGTCGGCCCTGCCAATGAAGTCGGCTCAGAAGAGGCCTATTCGACGACACAAGATGAGCATATATTGGAAGATAATTTGACCTAATGAGACATCAATTGAGGAAAGTTTTATCTCGATATATAACAAAAGGAAAATCAAGTATGAAAGCAATGAATTAAAGGAAGAACCCAAGAAAAGAAGGAGAGACACAAGTTTGAGCCATTTCATCTCACACATGCAAGATTTTTAGGGTTTTTTGTACAACTGTAGGACCGAGAATCGCAGGCCAAACTATAGACCTGGCTAAGAGGGCCAAAACTTTGTCAAGTTTTATAAATAAAGAACATTGACCTTCGTTCACTTGGATAGAATTTGACTCTTTTGGACAAGATACTTTGGAGGCTTGACTCAGTGCTTGGTAGAAGTGTAGTTTTTATTCTTGGGGCATGGTTATCTCATTTTGATTTGTTTCTATAAGAAGAAGAAGAGTTTGAATGGTTTTTCCCCTAGGAGATGGGTTTCACCTTAGCTGAGAGCCTACATATTATGTTTTATTGTTCGTGTGATCTTCATGTTAGTTACAGTTTGATAGTTGCTTGATGGAAAGAAGATATAAGAATACAATATAATTAATAATTATCATAAGATATTATGAAAGTAAGAAAATATTTTATGCCGTTTTATTTTCGAACATGGTATCAGAGATAAGGTGAGAAAGGAAAGAGGCAACCTTAAAATCATTTGTCATAAGCAAGGATACAAGGAAGGGTATAAGGAGAAGCTCTTAAGAAAGAAATCTCACTATTCATCTTGAATATAGGCAACTTGGGAAAAGGCATTCGAATACATCTTGAAAGAAGAATATTGTAAAGCAGAAGGAATTAAATTTTCTCTCTCTCGCTCTTTAACTGGAAGCTCTTAATTACAAATCATTATCTTAAATAGGATCTCTCTCTCTCTCTTGAAATATCTTATAAAATTATTTTGGAGCCATCATTGAAGAAAGGAGTATCAAGAACCTTTAAATCATCATTAAAATAAGTAGGCAACACCTTCGAACAATCATCAAAAGTAAGCTAGCAAAGAGACCTATTGAAGACTACAAGAATGACATTAAAAAATGTACCAATGGCATCATAAATGAAATCATAAAATAAAATTCAATGAGCTTCAAATTTTAGAGCCTAGAATACAAGGATGGATCTTATACTTGCTAGGAACAACGTCTTGGACAATGTGCAAGGTAAAGTTAAAAAATCTACAGATGATGTTGGAAAATAAAAATTCAAGCAAAATGACATAATAGCCATGAGCCTCAACATATGCATCGAGGGGAGAGCGGAAGAGCGGAAAACAAGGGTTGATGGTTTCTACGCGGGATTTTCTCTGTGGACGGATGCAGAGGAGGGAGCTCCACTCCCTTCTACAGTGAGGTAGTGGTTAACAAGAGCAAGGCACCTCCGAAATCAGGCAGAGGTAACACGTTGGAAGGAGGAAAAAATAGGGAAGAGAAAACAAAAAGTAACAAGGAGAAGGAGAATGATGGCACAAAAGACAAAGAGGAAAATGAAAAAAACAGGGAAGAAAAGACAGGAAACAAAAGGAACCGTGCAAGCCCAAAGCTGAAGTCACTCTCAGAGTAATCTTAAATAACCCTGCGCTGCAGGCCCACAGGGAGCACATGCAAACTTATGCAATCATATGCAAATTCATGGGACTATGGCCCACCGAAAAGGCTTTACAAACATGGATCAGATACCACTGGAAGCCTAAAGGAAGCATTTATATTCATCTGGGATCCAAGGGTTTTTTCACTATGGTATTTGCAAACATTGAGGACAAAGACAGAGTGTTTGAAGGTGGGCCCTACTTCTATGTAGCAACAGGGCTCTACATGCGGCCGTGGATGATGAACTTCGTGCCGGAGCGGGAAACCTTTACCTCAGTCCCGGTTTGGGTAAGACTCTATTCGTTATCTCTGGATTATTGGCAAACAGAATCACTGACAGCCATAGGAAATAAATTAGGGAGGTATGTCAAAACTTTTGAAGCCACAAGAAGGGGAAAATATACCTCCTTTGCTAGGATTTGTGTAGAAATGGACCTATCTGGAGCTCTTCTGGACGAGGTCATACTGGAGGTTTATGATGAGGAATGGGTGCAGACGGTTGACTACGAGCATATTCCATTTCGATGTCGAAAATGTCATGAACACGGACACCCTCTGAGAGACTGTCCTCTCAGTAAGGTAGAGAACAAAAGCAAACCTAACACAATGAAAGAAATAGATGGCTTTCACAAAGTAGCTCACAAAGGTAAAAACGGCAAAAAAGGGCCACAACATCACCAAGGTGGAGACCAAAAAGTGAGGCCAAATTAGTTCCATGTTCTTGAAGAGGAGGAAGATGCAGCAATTGAAAATCAAGTTATGAAGGATGGAGATGATAAGCAGGAAAAGGAAGAAGAACAAGATCAGGAACAGGTAAAGGAAAAACAGAAAGGGATCATGATGAGTGAATCAGAGATGCATATGGATCAGGAAATGACCCAGAGCAAGATGGAAATGGAAGACAATGAGTTACAAGAGATTCTTGACAGAGAAAACCTAGATCTAGAAGGGTTCTTGAGTAAGAGTACAACAGGTGGAGTAGAATCTCTACCACAAGAAGAATGCAATCGAATAAAGTAGTTATTCTTATGGAAAACTCAGACAAAGGGCTTGGGAGAAGATAACAACATTGAAAGACAGGGCAAGCAGGGAATGAAAGCGGTAAAATCAACTCCAGGATTAGCTCCAAGAAACCCGGGGAAAAAAGGGGCAGAAAAAAGCAGAACGAGCTATTAATGGAATGTGGAAAGCTCATGATAGACTCAGGTAAGATGAAAGACCTAACTAGTTACTCCTTTACCAATCTGTAATTATGAAGTTCACAACTTGGAACATCAGAGGTCTAGGAAGCAAAAGAAAACAAAGAACGCTGAATAATAGAATGAGACAGGTAGCTCCGGATATAATTTTTGTTCAAGAAACGAAATTCTCTGTTCAAAGGATAAGACAAATCCATAGTAAGTGGCTTAGCAGATATGAGTTTATAGAAGTCAAAGCAGAAAATACAGCAGGGGGTATCCTCATCCTATGGAATCCCCAAAAAATAGGTATTATTGATGCGGAGGCATCAAGGAATTACTTATCAGTTGTTATACAGCCTGTAGGAGACAGGGACACTTATCTTGTAACGAATGTTTATGGCCCTCAAAGGTTAGATGAAAAATTCAAGTTTATTGAGTCCTTAGTGGACCTTCGAAACAGATTTGCAGGGCTACCGTGGGTTATAGGAGGAGATTTCAACATGATTAGATCTCTCTCGGAGAAAAAAGGGGGAACAAGAGCACTAAACAAAGATTCCTCAGCTTTCCAATGTTTTTCAGAAAACATGAAGCTGGTGGACATTGAGACAAATAATGGTCTTTGCACTTGGAACAATAAAAGAGGAGGGGATTCCCAGGTAGCTTCCAAGCTAGACAGATCCATGATCTTTGAAGAGCTCATGCTTCTAGATAAGGAAATAATAGCAGATATTCTTCCTTTTGGAGGCTTAGATCACTGGCCGATTCAAATGGAGATCAAGGGCATAGGTACCCCAAGAAACAAACCGTTTAGGTTTGAAAATATTTGGCTTTCACACCCAGATTTCATCAGCAACATTGGAAAATGGTGGGCTGAAGACCTGCAGATTCAGGGATCATCTATGTTCCTGCTACATAAGAAACTAAAACACATCAAGCAGAAGCTAAAGGAATGGAGCCAGAAGGAATTTGGAAATATTTTCACAAGTAAAAAAATGGTGGAAAACAAAATCCTAGAGCTCAACCAAGCTCTGATCAAGAATGGCTTTGATAAAGACAAAAATGATCAAGCAGAGAAATATCACCAAGAATGGGAAATGCTGTGTAAACAAGAAGAAATTTTTTGGAAAGAAAAATCTAGGGTTCAATGACTAAAAGAAGGAGAACGAAATACTAAATTTTTCCACAGATCTACCATTGCAAACAGAACTCACAACAAAATCTCTTCGATTAAGGATGAGAATGGCCAAATTCTTCAATCCCATGAGGAGATAGATGTAGTGTTAGTAAAGAATTTTCGAGACATTGCCAAGGAAAACTTTTCAGGAAGAGAACCTTTCATTAAGAACTTAATTAAACATATACCTAAACTGGTATCCAGAGAGGATAATTGTAATCTCAACAGACTTGTAATTGAAAAGGAGATTAGTGAGCCTCAAGGAAATGCAAAATGGCAAGGCACCAGTTCCGGACGGATTTAATGTGGATTTTTTCAAAGCTTGCTGGAATATTGTTAAAAGGGATATTGTCGAGATTGTTGAAGACTCCAGGCGGAACAAGACCATTTTGAAAGCTCTCAATACCTCCTTTATTGCCCTTATTCCAAAACAGGATAATGCTCAAACACCAGAGAGATACAGACCCATTGCCTTATGCAATGTTGTCTACAAGATAATTTCCAAGGTTGTGGCTAACATACTCAAACCCCTGCTTCCCATGTTCATCTCCGGGGAATAAACAGGTATGTAGAAGGAAGACAAATTCTGGACAACATAATTCAAGCTCACGAGGTGGTTCACTCGTTAACTTGCAACAAGAGAGCGGGTATGATCATGCAACTGGACATAGCCAAAGCATATGACAAAGTAAATTGGATTTACATCAAAAAGGTGCTCACATCGTTTGGTTTTGATCATAATTGGGTTAGACGGGTCATGGCCCTTGTGACTTCTTCCAGCTTTTCAATTTTAGTGAATGGCTCTCCTTTTGAACTTTTTCTCCCTTCCAGGGGTCTTAGACAGGGAGATCCACTTTATCCTTTTCTCTTCATCCTCATGATGGAAGGGCTAGGGCGGTCCATCAAGCATGCAAGAGTAATGGGAAAAATTCAAGGACTCCAACTTTCGGAGAATGGGCAAGTTCTGACTCATCAACAGTTTGTAGATGATACCATGTTACAGGGAATTCCCACAGTTAAAGAAGCACTTGCTTACAAACAAATTATGAATGACTTTGCGAAGGCTACAGGTATGGAAGTG
Source organism: Pinus taeda (assembly GCA_000404065.3). NCBI lineage: Eukaryota > Viridiplantae > Streptophyta > Pinopsida > Pinales > Pinaceae > Pinus > Pinus taeda. Next base: position 90,160 of record APFE030382497.1, on the reverse strand, counting down.
AACCTTTCCAAATCAAAAGTATTTTTCTCTGACACTCATATTGCCATCCAGAGAAATGTCTCCAAAATTTTAGGCTTTCAAAGAGATTCCCTTTCCTCTAAGTATTTGGGAGTTCCTCTTACAGCTAAACCCTGACACAAGAGTATATGGGATCCTCTAGTAACTAAAATGCAAGACAAGGTCAAGAAATGGACAAACAGATCTTTAAATTTAGCTGGTAGACTAGTTCTTACTAAAGCAGTTCTCTAAGCGGTCCCAATCTTTATGCTATCAACCCTCCCAGCACCAATAAGAGTCTTACAACAATTTTAGAATATTCAACGAGATTTTCTTTTGGGCAAAGAGGAAACAAGGAAAAAATGGGCTTTAGTCTCATGGGAAAAGATCTGCAAACCCAAGAACCAAGGAGGCCTGGGTTTGGACAATCCTGAGATTCTCAACAAGGCTCTTGGAGCCAAACTTTGGTGGAGGTGGGTTAAGGATCCTAAAGCTCAATGGGCAAGCATTTGGAAGGAAAAATATGCCAATGCCTGGTCGGCTTCTAAAATCATATGTATGACAGGAACAGTGAAAGGCTCCCCCATATGGAACAAGGCCTGGGAGAATAGAGAAGTGGTTCAAAAAAATAGTTTCTAGGAAATCAGAGAGGGAGATCTGGCACTTTTCTGGGAGGACAAATGGCAACAAGAACCTAATCTACTAAAGGAAGAATTTGTAGGCCTCAAGCATGAGACTGACAATCAAGGTTTAGTAAAGGTGAAAGACTTTTGGGAGAATCCACATAATGTTGGAAAATGGAGAATTTGGAAAAAAATAGAGGGCAGAGAGGATAGGACCCTCAACAGCAAAGCAGAGTCCCTTAAGAGAATGCTGGATCAGAGAATAATTTTAGTAACAGAAGGGCATGACCAACTGAGATGGGGTAATAACAAAGAGGGCAACTTTAATATTAAGGAAGCTAAAGGTTTTCTCCTTGATCAGGAACCCCAGGCTCCAAATAAAACTTGGCAGAAGCTTTGGAGACACAAAGGTTAGATGAAAATCAAACTCTTCATGCGGTTAGTTCACCACAGGAAAATTTTAACCTGGGACAAACTTAAAAAAAGGGGCATGCTGGGACCCTCCAGGTGTCATCTCTGTGAGACCCATGAGGAGACTATCGAGCATCTTCTCAACAGTTGCATTTTCACCGATAGGATATGGGATTTTTTTACCAGCGTCTTCAAACAGTCTGATAGAGACAGAAAGTATTGCTAACACTCTTAACAATTGGAGGAATAATTTTTCTGATAATGAAGTTCTCAATTCAGCCTGGGATCTCTTGTCGAGTTTCATTATATGGAATGTGTGGAAAGAAAGGAACAAAAGAATATTCAAAGAGGTAAAGACTGCCTCACTTAGCCTGGTGAAGCTGATCGTAAAACAACTTAAGGAGACAGTTGGCACCACGGTTAGGAATCTCCCCAAAAATCCTCCCTCAGTAGAAGAGTTAAGAATCCTCTAGCTGTTAGACATGCAAGGGCTTATTCCTCAAGGTCTAGACAGGAAAGCAAGCATGAGAGATAAGGTGGAGGAATTCTGGCATCCTCCCTCTGAAGGTTTTTTAAAGTACAACATTGATGGAGCTTCCAAAGGCAACCCGGGGGTGGTTGGCTTTGGGGGAGTTCTAAGGGATGATACATGTAGCGTAATCTCCCTCTTCCATGGACACTTAGGAAAAGCCACTAACAACATGGCAGAACTAATGGCCTTGGAACAATGCTTAGAATTTTTGATACAGAACAATTGTCAAAATGTCATAATAGAAGCGGATTCAGAGTTAGTCATAAACGCAGCCAAGAGAATTAGTAATGGAATAGGGCCAGAAAAGGTCACAAAACACTGGAGGTTAACTCAAGTTCTACACAGGATCCAAGTACACCTACAGGAACTTCGTACTCTCAGATTTGTTCATGTGAGGAGAAAGGCCAACAAATTGGCAGATATTCTAGCCAATCAAGGTGTTAGCTCCAAGGACATCGCAATTTTAAGGAGGTGGAGCACAATGGCATAGAGCAATCTGAAAAAAACTCTGTCATAACCAGGCGGAGGAGGACAAAGAAGAGTATAGAAGCAAAAAGATAGAATCCAACTAGTTATGGACAGTGGTCGCTTCACAAGGTTGGACAGAAAGGTACACTATGGGAGGTAAGCCAAGGTTAGCGGCAAAGTTGACCACGATCAGGAATATTCTCAGTGATTGGCGACATAGTTTCCCTGACCGAAGAAAGCAGCATCTAAAACTTCCGCATCACCTAAAATTTTTTCTATGGCTGAAGTCAATACCACCTCTAGAGTGGGTTCGAAGCGATTGCACCACTTTTATGTCAAAAGTGGTTTTAATTTTTTGGCAGCGATGCCATAGTGAGCATGACACGTGGTGGAGGGTCTGTTCCAAAAACCACTCTCCCCGCTCCCTATAAGTCGACGACTTCGGGCGTGCGATTTTCGACTCAGCCGTTTGATGGAGCGAGGAAAATCAACGCTCGGGATCGAAAGCGCAGTTTGGTGGGGCCCCCATCGCACACTAATTTCCAGCATTCTTGGTGGGTGTGATATGTCCCTTGACCGTCGGATCCAATTTTGTAAATCAACGACGACGATAGGTCGAGCAGGTTGGAGGCGATGCCAGTTAAGTGGCGTGCTTATTTCCTTTGCGATTTTGTTCAGAGTCGTTGGATAGGGCCCGACGATTCTTCACTGTAGATTCTGGCGAGAGTTTTGTTTTTCGACGGGTTTTGCGTGGGCCCCTCTTTGTTGTATGGTTTCTTTGGGGCACGACTCTCTCCATGTCTTGGAGGGCCGGTGGGACCCTTTTATCGTTTGCTCTGGTCCGTCAACTACTTAGGTTTAATATTGGCTTTTTTCCTGTTTAGCTTTGATGTGTTGAAAGGTAAGTTTTTTGTGTCAAGTATTTTGCCTTGGCCCGTTCTCGGTTCCTTTGGGGGGCAAATCTCCTTCGCCACTTTTCATAATGGAATTTTGTAAATTTTGCATATTATTAATGGTAAAGAAGGTCCTACTTTTACTTCAACAAAAATTGTTGGTAATTATAAAAAAGAATATACATATATATATATTTGAAAAAAAAAACAAGATTCTTAATTATGGAGATTTACCTCCACTTCATCATGAAGATTTTTAATTTATAAATAGACTTTCTTACAATACCATGGTCCAATGTCATGGATTATCAAAACCAGTTGCTCAAAAAACCATAATTTATTCCATATGGCACTTGTTCATATGACATTTTTTGAATTAATCAAATTAATTAAAAGGGTAAAAAGATAATAACTAATTTTGAGATAAATCTCAACCATTGATTTGTGAATAAGTTTATGATTTTTCTAAAATATTCCATTGAAATTAAATCCATACCATTTACCTAATAATTATTGATAATTAAATTAAAATTCTCCAAGCTTTTGGAAACCTTTTGACCTAAACCGAAACGCCCAATTTCGACATAATTAATAGAATTATTTATATTGTGTAAATAAGTTGAAAAGGTCTTCATATAAGATCTTATCACACATTTTATTAAATAAGTATTTTTAGAAATTTCAAATATTTTGAATGAATAATTTTAATGAGCAATTAAGGAAATCTTATAAAAGAATATTATTAATGCTAAAAAACACTGATAAAATATTTTTAATAAAAAATATATATAATTTAAGATAGGAAGTCCATCACATAAAATGGACTTAGTCTAACTAATATACAAAATGATTTTTTTAGTTGAAATTGGGTAATGCAATTTAAAGCAAGATTGTGGTTTGTTGTTGTTTAAAATACACTTTTAAAGGCATAAATAGATTCAACCAAAAACTTTTGATATACTTGAATTTTGCAAATTTAACAATTTAAATTTTTATTCTTAAAAATATTTACAAAATTGACAAAAAAATTTTTATCTTAAAAAACTATTTTATCTTTTAATCAGACCACCTTTAAAAATAATTATATAAATATAAGAAGAAATGTTATAAAACACATCGTAATATAAATATTATAATAATTTTTGAAAAATTATGAAAAAACATTAAATGCGAAAAGGAAAATTTTAGAGCAGTTTTAATAAAAGAAATTGTATTTTATATAATATTAAGAGAGAGAGAGATTATTGACAAACATGATAATTTATGAAAAGATTGGTATTTTTATATATTATAAGAGAAGAGAGAGATTAACTGACAAACGTGATATTTATGATGCATCATTTTAGATAGTAAAATCTTATATTAATATAATATTTATTTAAAAAAAACGTATTATGTTTTAATAATTATATTATTAAAATTCCTTGTAAAGGATGTTGGAAATCCGAGGAGGGGTTTGCCATCTAGCTATCTTTCATTGCATTTAAGAGGGGTGGAATGACCAACTTACTTCATGCAACACACTTGTAAACAAATATTACTACCTTTCAATATTATGGTAGGCTTTTCTTTGCTTGAGCACTTTTGTATGAGAGACCTTGCTCTTCGACTTTTCTACTATGCTTGGGTTATACCTTCGCCGTAGGTAGGACAATTCCTTTGGATGACAAGTAGGGAGGGGCTTGCATTTGGCAACACAGACTCGAGGATGTCATGTAAATCGTGGGTTTCCTCTCTAGTATGGGTGATGGCTTTTTTCCATGGCCATGGCTCGACATGCATCAAAATTTTGGGAGACTTAGCTTAAGAGTACAAGTTTCTTCAACTCATGCACTGGACATTGAGCAATGACAAGGGGAAAAGCTTGAGGCACACTTGTGGCAAGTATTGGAAGCATCATTAGGGGTGTTGACAACAACCATGGCGACGACCATTGCAAGAGCGAGAGACATAAACCTTCAAACAACTCTCACAACTATGCAGTTTCAAGTTTGGTGGGTTGCTCAGCATTAGGGAATTCTCTCTAAGTCCAATTCCTTGGTTTCAACAACTTCTTCACTAGTTTTGCTTCTATTTGGTGGGTGTTGGCATGCAATACTACGAGCTCAGTGGGGGTGAGTTGTGGTTTGGATATTTTTGTCTTTCAGTGGTTGTTGGACCCTGCCATGGGTATTTTATCTACCTCCCTTAACAACTATTATTCATTCAAATCCGTCATAGTCCTCTCTAGTAATTCGAACCTCCCTAGGTTTCAACTTTATTTGGTCTTCTCACATCCAATCCCTTACATTTATGGGTGTTTTGGGTGAGAATTCTATCCTGGACCTCAGTTATCTGGTGTATTATGCCTCGACATCAAATGTGATGCCTTCGGGGGTCTAGGGGAAGGGGTCCTTAGGGCCAACTGTGTTCCCAAGCCCAAGATGCCACATCTATTTTCCACTCCGACGCCACTCTAGAAATTCAAGAGGAAATCCACCAACTTGAAGCCTTGAACACCAATGACCGACAAACCTACTATGACTAAAAAATTCACGCTGAGGTAGAGAATTGGATTTCTGACCCTGGACACACTAGGGGAAGACAAAGTCAATACTTGAACTCCATCACCCTTCATTGGTAGATGAAGACACTCTTAGGAAAGATCCTAAAGGAGAAATATGAAGATCACAATGATATAATCTCTTCTCTGAATGAAATCAAGCATGTGCAATGTTACGAGTTCTCTTGTCTTGCTAATTTGGATGCTCAACTTACTCACCTAAAAAACCATCTACAATGTGATCTGAAACCTCCTACACCATTTGGAACTAATGCTCAAGATCTGACCCAGTTACTTCATTTGAATCTTGATGTTACAAGTTAGCCACTTGACAGTCGTCTTTTCTTTTTGTAGTTCAGTCTATGTTAATTGTTATATATTTCATAGTGATAGTTGTTATCATTTTGCATTATGTGAACTCTTATCCATGGTCAACAAATATGATTTCCCTTAGGCAAAGTGTGGAACAATAATATCTTTTGTTGTTGTATGAAGATATTTTGAGTTAACACAATTTAAATTTGAAAAAAAAGAACTTAATATATATTTATTTTAATTATAGATTTATTCATTGGATAGAGAAATTTAAATTAAAAAATAAAATTATGAGTAAATTTCAAGGTCAATAAATAGAGTTATGTTTTTTTAATTACATAATTAATAAGAAAATAAAAATGTAATTTTTTTTTAATCTTCCATATTAAATATATATATATATATATATATATATATATATATATATATATATATTATTTTTTTTTTTCCATTTTTTTATTGACTTTCTTCACACACACACACACACATATATATAATCTTTTAATGCAAATTACTAACCCATTTCAATGTTGTGTTTCTATGATAACATCATCCTCATAATTTTATTTATTCTCAATTATATTGACATATGAATCAAAATTAAATATTAATAACATATCAGTGGTTTTTTTGGTTGTTTAATTATTATACGTCTTAGAATTTGTTGTTGAATTATTATACATATTAGAATTTGTGAAATTGAACGTTTTTTTTTGTAAGTCTTGATCTTTATTGTTTAAAATGGGTTTTTGACTACATAGATGGATTCTGTACCCCAGAAAACCCCTAAAACACTCATGTTATTGTGGAGACTCATGACATCCCGAGGTTTCGATTTACTTTTTGGACATTTTTACTATTACAGACAAGTAAATTGATAACAATTAGTTATTGCGCTGTTGATAATAATAAATATTAATTAAGTTATTTAAGAAAAATTAACACTGTCTCTATGGAAGATCTGAGCAGATGAACCTCAATAACTCTCTTTTCACCAGACAATTATTAGTTAGGAGCAATTATCTCCTTACCTCCTCTTCCTCCAAAAAAAGGAGGGGGAGGGCAAAGAGGGGGTTTGGGAAAAAGAAGGGGATTGGATTCCTTGAGCTTAACGGAGGTTTAGTGGGAAAACCTCTCGAGATTATCTTCCCTGGTGGAAGAAAGTGTTTGTAGGCTGGACTTGGAGTCCTTAGGCCAAGACAAATTAGCCAAGACAAATTAATTGCTGCCTTGAAAAATTGCCTTAAAAAATTGTTCTGGAGGAATTGGGGAGCTTGGGGGGAGAATATTGGATGTAATTGCCAAATTCTCATTAGAAGGCTGGAGAGGCTTCATCTGTGAATGACTGATCTTCCAATAGTAGATAAGTAACAAATGCATAGCTTGTTAATATTATGTGACTATGGAATGAGGTATATTAGGAGAAGTTCTTTCTATAGTAATAAAATATTCTTTTATGCTTGTTAAAATACTTGCATTTAATTTTAGATATTTACCCTTAAATTGCATAATGACTTAAATGCAGTTAAGGAAAATAGCAGAAGACAAGTGATTCTCTGTGAAGGAGTGAATTGTGTAAAACCTTATGCTACGGAAAGCACTTCTGAAAAGAAGAAAGATTGTCTGAAGTATACTTAGAATTATGTGAAACTGTTTTGTTACTGAAATTACTTTCTGTTAGGAAGAAAGATTATCTTGAAGTATACTTAGAATTATGTAAAATTGTTATGTACTGAAACTACTTTCTGTGTAAATCAAGACTGTCTTGAAGGATGCATAAAGTTATGTAAATTCGCTACAATATTGAAATTACTTCTCAGTAAATAAAGATTGTTTTGAAATGTGTGCAAGACTGTTCTATAGTAAAGAAAGTATGAATGATTAATTAGGGATGTTCCCAAATAAAAAGAAGGAAAAATAATTGATTATTTTGAACACCTAGCTCGATAATCTCCTTAAATTCTTGAAAGAGGAATCATTTCCATTGTTTGGTAAGGGTTAAAATATTATTTGGAATACAACCTAGGAATGAGTAACGACAAGTAAATACATTTACGGGCTAGAAGGAAAAGAAAAACTAATATTAAAATAGTTAAACAAACCCTGTTAATTTTGCAAAAGAAATTCATCCCTTTCCCAAAACTTCAAGAACCTTGAACGAGGAATTAGCGTTGCTCAGCAGTAAGTGTAAAATCTGACTATTCTAATCCAAATTTATTCCTCATCCAGTCCTATTGGGACACTAAGGAAGCAGTTCTAGGTGATTGAATGTCTCGTACTCAAAAGAAAAGTTAAAAGAGAGCAATTATATATTTTAACCATGTAGAACATGATAGTCCAACTGAGATGAAAAATTCAGTTATACAAACTACAGGAAATAAATGGCTAAGAAAAATGACGAGAACCACCTTGCCAATTCACTAACAAAGTATATGTGGAGTAAACAAATTTGCAATTCTACCTGTATGTACAATAATGATAATCATGGAAAAAATCAATAACATTTAAAGGCAATCGAATGAATAACATTTAAAGGAAATTGAATGAATAACATTTAAATGAAAACCAAGCGGATAAACCAAGTCTTTGGTTAACATTAAGTCAAGTAAGGAATTAACAGAGGGATAGTTGTCAAAATGTGCGTATCGTCCTACTGTAGCAAGGGTTTCTCACCCATATTTAATTACAAAGGAAATCCTTTAAATAAGTCTTCTGTGAAGACAAAACTAAAAAGATCTACCTAAATTCAATAGGCATGCATTGGAGGCAGGCTATTCTAAAGAGAGGCACCCATGCCCTTCAGCTGATTCATGAGGAAACGCAAGTTTCCTCTTGTTGTTGGGTGTGCTGGAACTGGAAGAACCCCATCTGAGCCTAATAGTTACAAGACTAAACCTGCAACCAAATGTTGGGGTAGCTCAATGCCATGAATAAGAATGTAAGTTAAATTTGAAATGGCCAAAACCAAGGACTCAAACACCTTACCTATATCTGAGAGTTTGAGTTTTTCCTCAATGCCAGAGGCATCTGAGGTTGCAGCAATTGCAGTATCCGCAGGAAGATGTAAGAAGCCGAGCATTAGTTAGAAAAACAAACAAGTGTACTCAGATGTTATGAGGTGCATGGAAATAAACCCGAAATGTATCAAATTAAGTCTCACCTACTTCTGGAGGGTAGTATTCTGGCAAGAGTTGGTAATGTTTGGCTGTAACAATGGTTGGGCTAAACGCTCTTACTGGATTCATTGCCGCGTAGAGCCAGAGAGACGAAACCCAACTTCCAGAATGAAACCCCAATAGGGTTAGAGTTTTGCAGAGTGATGTTCTGAGGTCGGGCTCTGAGAAAATGACCCAATGAGGAAGGCAGGATACTCGGTGGTTAGCCATAGTTCCCTTGGATCAAGGACGATCGTCAGATTACAATCCTCACATCAATGGTGTTGAGAAAGACCACTTGGCAACCAGAGAGGGTGAACGCCTAGAAGCTGGCGACATTAGGTGGCTAACCAGCTAGGTCATTTAACCAAAACTTAATTGTGTTTGCAGGCACGTAGAAGCTAAGGACTGAAGGGAGGTCTCTACCTTGATAAAATCAACCTGGAATATATATATATATATATATAATATATATAAATATATATATATATATAATATATATATATACAATATATATATAAATATATTATATAATATAATATATATATATTACATTTGAAATCTGACAATAGGAATTATTGTGCTTCGTACAGTGGTATCAATGAAAATCATATGAGTAGTGGTTATTAAACCATAGAGTCTCAAACTTTAATGTACATATATTAATATTCATATACCTTAGGTTATAATTCAACCGATGTGTGGGTAAAGTTATCATGTGATACATTTAATTTTTTATTATTTTTTATTATAAGTGTTGTGTGATTGTATATGTTTTAATTGGTATCAGAACACTCAGGTTACTACACTGAGGCCTGAATGGATAAGCATTGAATAACAAAATAGTTATGGTGCACAAAAAGGAAGCAAGCGCAACATGAGACGAGGAGTAGGATCCAACCCCTCAGGAGGGACAACTAGACATAACCAAGAGGTGTGGTTATAGTTAGGTGAGGCAAATCAGAGTACAAATGTTGTGTTATTAGAAACAGTCTAGCAGCTACGACCAGAGATGCAGAGTTTGCGAGCTGATAATGAATGATTAGATTTGGAGCAAGAAAATATTATGAAAAGCCTTTCAGATAGGCAGAATCAGAGAAATCCAAACCCCAGCCAAGATGAAGAAAACATAACAAAATCACATATACAACAGGAGGAACGTGTGGAGCCTGAAGGGGGATGAACTGGTAATGAAGAAGAATATGATAAAGTCTCCAGTAGGAAGGGAACAAAAAGGCAGAAAATTGAACTCCAAGGGGAGTTCAAAAAGATCAAGCCACCAATATATAATGGAGAGGTCGAAGAAGTGGCAGAGGCTTGGTTAATTAACATGAATAAATACTTCCATATATATGAATTTGATGATAATTTGAAGGAAAGATTAGCAATTTACCGGTTGCAGGGTGTTATCATAAAATCATGTACTAAGGGCTGCTACTTAGTAAGATCTCATGAAACTGTTTCAGACCAGGCTTTAGACTAAGGTTTAACCTCCTTAGTCAGAGAGGGCTCTCTCACAGATTTTTGATATGCATTAAGGGCAAGAAAAGATGGCTAACTCTTTAAACAGTATATGAAATTTAAGCTGGTTGGAACAACAAAATTAGGTTTCTCCCATTGGGCTCATGGAGTCATACACTTCTGCAGTAAATTATTAGCTACTCAATCATGGAAGCCAAGGCATATAATGTCTCAACACTCAGAACATTTCTCAAGAAGAACCTCAATTCAAAAAAACATACACAGGAAGTCTGAGCACTAGGTGAATTCAGAGTGATTGCATATTTAGTGAACTGTAAAACAAGAAGAATAAAGACCAAACCACATATACTCTGAGCATTTGAAACACAAGATGAATCTTGGGAAGAAAAAGTATCCTTTCTATTACTGTCAAAGTCCTTTACATAAGCCAATATGAAAACTCTGTTTTTATAAAAATCTCCAACCCTTTTTACATCAGAGTTTTTCCTATATATAGGAAAACAAAACTAAACTACCTTGAGTCTCCTCCTCCAGCATGAGGGGAGTTCGAAAATCTATCATTAATTGCCTTATCTATATCTAAACCAACTTATTAAATACAAAGGTATTGCGCTGTAAATACATAGAGTCCTATTCCTAATGAAACTCTAATTCTATCTCCTCGTGTGCATGATTCCTTCTTGAGCTTTGACACCTGTACTATTTCTGTAGTGGCTGAAATACATTGGAGAGACATTCACTGAACGAGCTGCCTTGGATTCTAACTGTGCATATGACTCATTATTTGATGAAGATGTGTGCCCTGTTTTCATGGTCCCTGCCTTCCATCAATCTTTATTTCCAAAAGAACATGCTTTAAGTTGTTTAATACCTTTGATGACCACGCATAACACCATATGCCTAATAATCTGGATGCTTTGTGAACTGGACAAGTGTTCAACGCAAAATTCCGGTAACCCTACCAGAACCCTAATATTTCGGTCATAAAGTAGCTTTAGGAAAACTTTAGCAAAAAACCAAAATGTTTCACCTTTTTGCTCCAACATTTACACCTGTCATTCTTTGAATGCTTAGATAGCCTTGTATGGTTTCTTTCCTGCCCTCGAGGCATTCCTTTTCAAAATTTGCTGACCTCAGCATCAATTTCATTGTTTTTTACAAAACAGTCATCTACCGCAGTTTCGTAGCGCGCTACGAAACTGCTGTTCTTTTCAAAAATACAGTCTTCACTAAATTTATCAATATCCTTTGTCACTGCAACAGCTTCGCTTCTGGCTTCAAAACTCCTAATTTATCTTCCATATATATGCCGTGTTTTCATGCCTCGAAAACCAATGAACTTAAGAAAAATAAAACAAAATCTTGGGGTAGCACCTGACCTTTAAAATTTGCAATTTTATTTGGCAGCTAACTTACCAAGCTGAGCTTTTAGTTTTGCAACCTCTTTTTCCATGGCTGCAATTTCTGCTACAACTTTCTCCATGTTAGCCATTTCTTTCTCGGCTGCCTCCCTTTGTTCCTTTGAAGATGAAGTTTTGGTTTCTTTGGCAATGGGGACCTTTTTATCCATATCTTTCTTCTTGATTTCTTTTGCTTTTTCTGTTTTGGGTAGTTGCTTCTCCATTTCTTTTGCTTGTCTTCTTGTGTATGGTTTTCTTTTCATTTCCTCAGCTACTTTGATTTGCCTCCTCGTGACTGGTCTTCATGGTTTGAACATAAATTCATTACCAGGTTCCTCAAACCTTAACCTTTTTGAGGCTTTTGATTTTTTGGTGCTATCAGGTGATGACTGAGTTAGGTCAATAGGCATTGACTCAACTTGCACTGATTTAGCTTGCTCAAAATCAATTGCCTCAAGCAAATCATTTAGACTAGCTTTTGATATAGGGCTTTCTTCCACAGCTATTGATTCGCCTTTTTCTCTACTTAACTGACTTCTAGTTCTGACTCTTGACACCTGTTCAAATCCACTTGACCCTGCTGCATCTTTCTGGTGCTTGATTTTCTCCTTTGATGACTTAGGTGTCTCCTTTGCTGATGATTTAGGTGTCTCCTTTATAACCACAGACTTCTCTGATTTCCTTGACTTGGTTTTGGGCTTCTTTTGGTCTTTCACCTCCTTTCTGAGCTCAGCCAGAGTAGGTTCTTCAATTCTTCCTTCCCTTTCCCTAATAGGCAATGGAGTGAGGCCTGTCTTGCTTTGAAAGCCGGCTATAAAAATAAAAGAATCCCAATCTCTACCAATTTTTTGCAAACCATCTAACACCAGCAGCTTTACTAAACCATGGTGAAACAGGGATGTTTCACAATCATCTTTCTTTCACTGGATTTTATCACACATTTTAGTAAGGCTTCTGAACAAGTAGAAAGGGATATCTATTGATACTTTACCTGTGAAATGCAACAAGAGTTTGAAATGATAGGAATAAATTTTGTTGTACCTCCCCTCACATGTTAAGTATTTCTGGATGCATGTAAGGAGCAGAGCAAAATGTTCTTTTAAGTAACTCCTTGGCACAGCTTTGGTGAGGTCCTCATTTACATAAGGTTTCTTCAAAAATTCCTTACAGGGACTCATTTCAAATTTAAAATTTTTGAACCACTCTTGTCCTCCTCTCGGAATTTCAGTGACAATAGAAATGGCTTCTGGAGACACAGGAAATTCTAGCATTGACACCTTAGAATTCAAGCCAGTAAAATTCAATGCAAAAGCTTTCGTTACCTCTGCATGTCCTCCCTTCAAATTTTCGCAAAACCTCCAGCAACCAGCATTTTTAAAGGCTCTTGCTACACCTTCATCTCTGAGTGTAAGATCAAGCCCCTCTGGCTCTGTTCCTAGGCACCTACCGGATCGATGTCCTCTTTTCTCCATCTTGCTTCGAATATCTTCACACAGAGAACTAACAGCAGCTATAATTCAAAAACAACTTCAGCTTTGGAGTGCAGGCTCGCTTGCAATGATCCCTTTAAATGAGAACTCGGGCTTCTTTGCGTTTTCTTTTAAAAAAAATCTCGTCATACAACAAGCATGTTTACGCACCATGAATACACATTATGACACAACCATACCTCATAAAATCTCTTAGAATGATTGTCATGTGCGTGATCCTAAACCTTATGGCGGAATGATAACCTATCATGACCTGGAGAAGACATCAACTGACAAAATGTGGACGGACCTAATGACTCATCTCCCCAGACTTGACATTTCAAGAAAATGCGCTACAAAAACCCTAAATCCCCGATTTCGTAGCGCAGACAATTATGAATTGACAAAACACGCTACGAAATGGCTGGTAAATGATACGCTGCGAAAAGGCAGAAAACATCATTGCGCAGCTAAATTGGCCAATCAGAATGCGCTGCGAAACTG
>APFE030382497.1:46468-65401 GCA_000404065.3 Pinus taeda | reverse complement strand
ATATATATATTCGCGTTTCCCCGTTTCCAAAATTTGGGGATGTCGCATTTCGTATCGCTTCCTGTTTCGGAAACTCGTACTCATTTCCCCGTTTCGTGCAACTTAGGCCCTAGCATAGTGCCTACATCCCGTGTCTCTTGTTTTTGTGATCTTCTTACACACTTAATATGGTAACTGCTTAATGAAATAATAAAGAAGCAATCGAAGCCAACATAACTCACAAGTAATTATCAAGAAAGATGAATCAAACCCTAATCTAATTGCATTGGTTTCTCAACAGGGGTGATCCCCCTCCCATAATCTGTGGGCCGCAATCACCTCCATCTATCTTTGTCTCATCCATATCCTCCAGCTCACTGTCAGAAAACACCTCTATGTAATGAGCCTTGTCCTTGGTGCACCAGTGCCCATGGCTCCTGACAAGTAAAGTATAATTTCCTCCTCTAGAGATCTCTCCTGGTCTCATCATCCAACTGCCCTCACCCTATCCACTCCTTCTGAGGAGGTCTAATGTCCTTACCTTTATGTGGTAAAGGTAGGCCTGGGAGGTACCGGTGTCATGGTTTTCGGAAGTACATCAAGCATGTCCCTGGTCTGGTTAATGACATCCTGTAATGACACCAGCTTGAAAGCTCGCACCTAACCACATAGTGGCTCTGCCAGCGCCTCAATGAACAACATGATCATCCTCGTCTTTGAGATGTCAGAGACCATAACAGCTAGTCTCTGGAACTCTGCCATGTATACCTCAGCATTGCCCGTTTGCTTTAGGTTGGCCAACTCACTAAAGTGTAACTTAGGGTCCTCCCTGTCAAATCTTTCCACCAATCTCCTCATGAACTCAATATAGGATGTAAACGATGCATGCCCCCATGTGACTAGTCTGTGATACCACCACTCCTGCGCATCTCCCTCCAAGTGAAGTGTGGAAAATCTGATAGCATCTATCTCCCTCATGGGATTTAGGTGGAAGTATGTATCTAACTTCTGAATCCATCCCCTGGCTAAGCTCCTAGTTGATCCATCAAAATAGGGTAGTGCTACCTTCCCCGCCATCTTTTGAGTATCCTGGTTCTGCTGGTGCTGTCCTCTGAAAGGTGCTCCTGTCCTGGATCTATACTTCTAATTTAGGTGGCAATAGTCCCCAAAGGATAAAATTCTCTGGACCTTGGGATCCAATGCCTCATACTCATCAACTCCATTAGTGAAAGACCTCATTAATTCAGGAAATGCATCGGGCTCTCTCTCTCTCTCTCTCTCTCTGGCTCCTCTAGAAAGCGAGGCATCGTGGGCCTCACTCTCTGGCCATAGGTATGGTTGCTCTGTTGCTGGTTTGTGCATGCATGCACATGATGGCCCTCCCCTCTTGGGGACCCTCCTCCATTGTTGGCCCTTCCTTGTGGCCCTCCTTGCATGTTCTGCAGCTATAGCCCAATCATCTTCCTCATCATGTTTGCTGATTCTGTGCCATCATCTGCTGGTTCGACCTCACTAACTGCTCTAGCAATGGGTCTATCGTATTTTTCCTAGGTTGCTTATTGCCCTCCCTGTTATCGATATTTTCTTTGACATTGTCAAGTTCTGTGTCAAAAAAGGGATCAAGTACTTCTTCTTCTCTACCATGACCTCTTCCTCTACCTCTGCCTCTCCTTCTGTAACGATAGATTGCTCCACCAAAAAGCCGTGAGATCACCCGCTCTTGTGCCCACAACTGGCCAAGAACATGATCTTATACCACTGTAATGTTCCTAATTAGGAATTAACAGTGAATATCAAATACATGCAATAACTACAACAAAAATTAAAATTATTCTAAAATAGCCATAATCAGTAAACACGGAAAACAAAGCCAAAGATCTCAGCCATTGTATTAATATGGAAATATGAATACATCAGTGCTAGAAAATGGAAACCAGGCTTGAAAATGCAAGCATTCAAACACCCAGGTGAATATTGTGAAAATCATAGCTGAAAATGGCTCAATCTGGCAATACATTCTGCCCAGGAATTTCTGGTGGTGGTGGTGGTGGAGGTGAACTGTAGTTTGGTTCCACAAATCTACTCCAAAACTTCTGAAAAATTAACTGTAGGCCCCTCACACCCATTCCAACAAAACCCATAAAATTTTCAGGCTAATTCCAGCTAACCCGGAGTGCCCTAAGAAGTGCAAATTTTCCAGCCAACCAGTTTTGCGCCTAGCCAGAGAGATACTGCTGAAATATTGGCTCAATCCACCTGCAAAAAGATGAGAAATTATCCACTAAATTTCTTCCGGAATTGGCAATCTTTCCCAGCTGAAAATCCCAGCAAAACAGTATCTCCAAATCCCAGCAAAATTCTTGCCTATCAACCCCTGTGCAGGCCCTGGAAGAGAAAATTTCGGCCTAGCAAGTAGACACAGCCCTAGCTCTGAAATTTGGTGCCAAACTCTTCCTCCTACCAAGAGAAAATTATCTGCAAAAGCCCAAAACCTGCAATGAAAGGAAGCTACTCCAAATATACTTCGCAGTTCTTCTTCTGTGCCCAGGAAGTGCGGAATTCTGAGTGAATTATCTACAATAAACCCCAATGGAAGCCCTGGAATAGAATCCCTATGCCTCACTAGGGAAACACTCGAAGTTTTCCAAAATGAGGTTTAGTTTCACTTGAAACTTTTGAGCTAAATAACTCTGCTCCTCTTGTGCTGAACAACCTCCAAGAGAGAGTTCGATCTCTAGAAAATAGATGGAGAAAAGATGCAAAAATTGAGCCCCCATGTGCTATTTATAGATGCTGGTCCCTTTCTTCTTGGTGGGTCCCCCTTCTCCGTAAGTTCGAACTCCCTTCTTTCCCCCTCTTTCTCCTAGTGCGAATTTCTCTAAGGGGGGTTGAATTCCCCTTTTTGAGTGGCCCCCACATTCCACTTACAAAATAAATTTATTCTCTCTAATGTATTTCTCCTTTTTCTCCAAAAATAAAGTAGTTCCTTGACCCACTTTTCCTAAGTTTTATAAGCCAACATATTTTATAATGCCAAAATTGCAAAAACGAGGATTTCACTTAGCAAAATTATTTATTGGGTACATGACACTACTACGTACTTCTGTTGCTGCTTCGCTTTACCCTTCTTCTTCCCTGGACACTGTGATGCATAATGACTGCTTTTATGCAGATGAAGCACTTGATTTTATTTAAGTCTTTCTTTTCTAGATGTGAGGTTGACTCATCACTCTTTCCGTTACCCTTGCTGGGTCCTTTACTTCTGCCCTTACTTGATTGACTAAATAGGGCTGTCTTCAACAACATTTTTGCTGGTTGTTGAGTTCATCTGAGTCTCCCCCCTGGTTACAATCATCCCAAAGTCTCTAAAAGTTAGGAAGGTTTTACTGAGTAAAAAATTCTTTGACAAATGGTTCCCATGAAGTTGGGAAACCATTCAGGGCCATGTTCACTAGTTCTACATCTGCAACCTTCTCCCCAACTGCTGCAAACTGATCATGTATCTGTGTGATCTTTTTGAGCTCACACTGTGTTTTGTGAACAAGTTTTAGTTGAGTTTGAGGTTTGTGACCAAGTTCAAGTTGAAAGTCTTTCCGAGTCTACTCTAATTATGAGTTTGATATCCTTTGCTTCATTGTTTATTATTTTCTGTCAGTTCAAGTTGTCTACTCTTTTGATGATATAGAATTTAATGGGAGTAAATACTGCCTCAAAATGTGAAAGAATCCTTTGGCTAGTTTTGAGTGAATTTATTCTATTCTTTTGCATTACGGTTCACTTCATAACATATTAATTATTGCCTCTTATTTTAAAATCTTGTGATGTCAAAGGAATTTTGTGAAAACAATTGTAGTATATATATATATTTTTTATGTGACATTTATTCTTGACAGGCAGCATATATTGGTGGTGTTGCAAATTTTTTCGTTGAAAGTATGATAGTCTATAAAAGATCTCATTGGTCGAGCAATTTTTACAGGCAACGTGTGGAATCCCAGAAATAGCAGCGAGTACATTTGAAAATATGCAATATGGTGAAGGTGCAAATTACTTTTCATTCATCAAGTATCCATATTTTTTACAACTTTATGATTGATGAAGCTCATTTATTGTAAAACTTAATTTCTATTGCTTATTAGTTGCTATACATGGCTTCTAGGAATATAATTTTTTTCATTGTTATGCCATTCATCTGATGGGATATATTGTGGTTAAAGAAACAATAGATCAAATGTAGTTGATTTTTAATAAAGTTTCAATTCATGTCCTTTTTGTGTTCAGGTAAGATGAAATTTGATAATTAAGATAAGATAATTTTATTAATGTTCAACAAATGATCACACAATTAGGTCAATGGGACTAAGAGAGTACATCCAGTGTCAATATAAATTTGGAGTGCAAAAACAACTCCTATATTAGAACTAGAGGGAGTAAAGATAAAGATTTAAGTAACTAGCTAAAAGCTAAATGTCTGGCTAGAAGATGAGATAACATAAGGTGAGTTACCCACCACCAGTGGGTGACCCCTATAGGAGAATTTTCTTAGATTTGTCTTCAGCCGGCAGCCAGTAGCCCCTTGCAGCCACCAGATAGCTAGATGTGCCATCATTCTCTGCCACTTTAGCCAACCATTCTGTGCCCTCGCCCATCTGTTATGATCATATATTTGAAGGTGGGTTTTCCAACTGTTGAATAAAGTGTAACTAGGTTCGGTCTTCATAAATGTAATTTTGATCTTTGTACTTGTAAAAGAAAAAAAATATTATTTTTGTAAATTAGAGAAATGATTTTCTTGCTCATTGCATAGGTCTAGCACATGTCAAAGTGCTATAGGGTAGTCAAACAGTCAAAAGAAATATTGAAGACCCTTAAGGACATGCTACACCATGTAAATTTATGTATTAAAGTCCAAGAAATACCTCCAAGCAAAGTCACAAGCCTCCTCTATATGTTGGCATCATAAAAGGAAGCAATTCGAATTATAGGGATCAAGTCGGCCTAATAGGAGGGGCAGAATCCTATATAAAGGGTCATACGGCATCACAAAAGAACCATCATCTCATCTCTGAAATCAGCGAAGAAGGAAGACGAGTAAAGGGTATAAGAAGGACGAAGAAAGGTGACTCTAGTGCAGCAAAGAAGGAAGGAAAAAAACCGAGTTTTATAGGGCTGCCTTAAGGCCAATTACAGTCACACGTGCGAAGGAAGGGAGGCTCTCTCTGCTGTCATAACAGCCCTCCTATTGCAGTCATACAAAGAGAATTGGTTGGGCTAGGAAAGAGTGCCTATTAGGCCTCTTACTCAAGCGAAGAAGGAGACTACTCAAGCGAAGGAAAGAGGAGTCAAGCACCATTTCGTGAAGAAATCGTCTCACACGTGTGAAGAATTAGGGCCACACTTCTGCCACATCGGATCTGCAACTATATGACAAGAAAGAGCTCAATTGGATAAAGTATAAGGTCCTCTTCCTAAGTGAGGAAGTCTACAAAGGTACAAAGAGAAATATCCCTTCTAAGGCAAGCATAACTAGGGCTGCTATCAGTTGCCAGAAGAAGAACATAGTGAGGGGACGAAGTGTCGAAAGGAGGACGAAGTGCCGGAAGGAGGACAAAGTGCTGCAAAAGGAAGTGATCTCGGATCAAAGGAAAAAGGCTTGACTTGTGCGTGGAGGATCTTCTTGTCAAGGGTCTAGGGTTTGGCATTTGTCAATTGAAGCTTCAATAAGAGAAATTTGAAGAAGGGTTTTCCTCTCTAGGAGAGAGAGGTTTTGCCCTCGCTGAGAGCCAACATTTTGTGTTTTTGGTAACTGTTTGATGAAGTTAGAGAACATAAAATAATAATAAAAAAGAAGAAGACCGTGCTAACAAGAAAAGTAAAAGTACTTCACAAATTGTTATCATTGCTAGAAGAATCTCATCATAACTCAGATGCCCTAGATTCTTCAACATGGTATCAAAGCTAAGGTGACACATCAAGGAAGGGCATCTCAAGGACACATACAAGGTTGAAGCATTAGATCTACAAGCTAAGGGTTTCGGATCCATCATAGACAAAGAGGTCTACCATCTACCGTTCTAGATACATCACGAGGGACTGCAAAGAAAGAAGAAGAGCCTTTCATACAAAGGCACCTACAAGAAGATCCATTCAAAGAAGAATGTACATCAAGATACATCATCTTCAAGAAAAGGAAAGCACTCCAATTCAAGCCTCACACACTAAGAAGTCTTCATCACCAAGCAATCTCTTTCAAAGCACCTTCAAAGAGGCAATTTGAAGATCTCTAATATCCAAGAAGACAAATCATCAAATCTTCAAGGAATTAGCTAGACTTTTTCATCACCAACAATATCAAGTAAGTATTTGTATCTCCTCTTCTGAACATGTCATGTCTTTTTGCAAGGAAAGCAACAAGTTGGTTGTGTCTACTAATTTCCTTGCACAGAAAAAGAGCACTGATTTACTTCTCAAGGAGAATGAACTTCTAGACCACATCAAAGGGAGTATCACTATCCCTACTAAGGAACAAACTCAAGTCCTAACAAAGTATAATAAGGATGAAACAAGGGCTCAAAGAGTTCTAATAGAATCCATCAATGACTCTCTCATTCCTTATGTTTTCAAAGTTGAAACATCGAAAGAAATCTATGATAAATTGGTGGAGCTATTCTCAGTTAGCACAACTAGAGAAGTGATACCATTGCGTAATGAATTGTATAAGATGAAGATATCCAAGGAAGGAATAACTCCCTACTTCATGAAAATCTTTGAGATGAAAGATCAACTACAAGAGCTAGGAGAGGTTATGTGTGACAAAGAAATGACAACTGTAGTACTCAATGCCCTACCTGAGGAATGGGGCAACTTAACATCAAGTATATATGCCAAGAAGGAAGCTACCCCACTAAATGAACTTTGGTCTCTATGCAAAATTAAGGAGACTAGACTCAAAGCCAAAGATGACATGGGATCAAAGGAGCAAGCATTTGCTGCTATGGCTAAGAGAAGAGGAAAATTTGGTGAGTTTGGTTTACAAAGGAAGGGTAACAAAGATATGTCCAAAGTCCAATGCTTTGGTTGTCAAGAATATGGACACTATAAGAGGGATTGTCCCAAATTTAATAAGGACAACAATAAGAGGAAACGAGAAGAAGCTCACATTACCCAAGAAGTGAAAGAACAAGAGAAGAAGCAGAAAAGGGAGGACCCTCCAGATCTCTAGTATGATTAAAGTCAACTTTTTCACATAAGTCTTCTTTCAAGGTTTTGGGTATCATAGGAACACGTAGAAATAGGATAGAATGCATGGTAAATGAAAATTGGTATCTTCAGGAATATAGGACCATTATCTAGAGATAGCTTAGATAAAGATATTCATGTAGGAAGGATGTAGTTATTAAATGACCTCATCAATGCAGAAAGGGATGATCATAATCAAATCTTAGAAAGCCACTATGATCAACAAGAAAGAGCATTTGCAGGATGAGGACTAATAAGATCCTCCGGTGGAATCTTAAATAGAAGGTTCATAACTTTAAGGAAAAGTAGATGTCTCGATAAGAATTCCACTCATAGGGATTCAAGAAAGGATGATATGTAGGCAAGAAAAGACGAAGCAAAACAAAGGGAATTGAGGCAATCTCAATCTAGGAAGTTGTCAAAGGAAGTTGAGATGATCAAGAAAAGAAGTAAGATGAGGTATATATGCATCTATGTTTTCAGTTTAAAAGTCATTTCATCATATGTATTAATGAGCATGGGGAATGGCTTTAACAAGATGGTCAAGAATAGGGAAGATCTCTTTCATTAATAATATGCTCAAAGGCATGATTTACACACCAGTAAAGGTCAACATGAGAAATGTCCTCATAAGGAGTATGAGGTGGTTGACTAAACAACATATGAAGAAGCATATGTGAAAAGAGATCAGAGATGAAAGGACACCATGGTCACTAGGAAGCATCATCTGATAGATTTGTTGAAGACATCTCCCAGAAGAATTCATGAGAACTTTGACAAAGGAAGAAAAGAAAAAAATCAAAGGACCCTTGACACTTGGAAAGGCCTTGGAGATATGAAAATGTAGGACACTGATTCAAGCCAACAAGATGACATGATGGAAAGTTATCTAGCAAGGTACTATTCAATTTAATTTTTGAGTAATATCTAGATGA
Source organism: Pinus taeda (assembly GCA_000404065.3). NCBI lineage: Eukaryota > Viridiplantae > Streptophyta > Pinopsida > Pinales > Pinaceae > Pinus > Pinus taeda. The sequence continues at coordinate 57,248 of APFE030382497.1, read as the reverse complement.
AGTCATGCAGGGCTACTAGAACAAATAATTGTAAAGTGCAAGTACAACTAAGCATTCATGTGATGAATGGAAATTCCATAAAGAAGCATGATGAAAAAGAAGTGGCTATATGACAAAACTTCCAGACATGTACAAAGAAGGCCACTTTCTATGAAGAAAGGAAGGACATGACAAACCAAGAAGGAAAGTGATCAACGACTGATGCCCTACAAAGAAGAAGCACGACAAAATTCATGACATCAAGAAAAGAAATTGATCAAGCAGCTGAAGGACCCACAAAGAAGTTGCTGATGTAAGAAGAGTCCCTAGTTCAGAAGGAGCTCAGTGAACTCCTTGGTCAGAGGGAGCTTGGATACATTCCTTCACAGGAATGGACTTATCTTCGCTATTTGAGAGGGAGAGATAGACACAACATTCTTGTCTTCCCTTGGGAAGAAAGAATGGAAAGATTGGGTAATCATCTAGCATCCTATGCTCTTTAAGGATGTGTAGGGAATCCAGGATAAGAGTAGACAAGAGGATCGATATTCTTTGAGGTTTGGGAACCCAAGATAAGGATAGTCCTAGAAGGTCATACTCAGTGAACACCCGGGTGGGTATGTACCTTGAGAGACAATGATGAAGGTTTCTATAGTCATTGGTCTTGCCAACATTGTGCTCTGATCTAATAAGAGATAGAGTTGTCAGTCAAGGCCTTTCTGTGGAAACAATGTTGGTTACTATGATGCTATAACAGATGGATTGCAAATCCGATTTCTCTTATGTGAATTCTTCAGATTGAAAATGGCCAAGCACCTTGTAATGATTTATGAATACGTCTCTAGTTAAGAGAGGGAGCGTTGAAGAAAGTGTAACTAGGTTCGGTCTTTATAAATGCAATTTTGATCTTTGTACTTGTAAAAGAAAAGAAATATTACTTTTGTGAATTATAGAAATAAGTTTCTTGCTCATTGCATAGGTCTAACACATGTCAAAGTGCTATAAGGTAGTCAAAGAGTCAAAAGAAATATTGAAGACCCTTAAGGGCATGCTACACCATGTATATTTATGTATTAGAGTCCAAGAAGTACCTCCAAGCACAGTCACAAGCCTACTCCATATGTCGGCATCACAAAAGGAAGCAATCCGAATTATAGGGATCAAGTTAGCCTAATAGGAGGGGCAGATTCCTATATAAAGGGTCATACGACATTACAAATCATCTCATCTTTGAAATCAGCGAAGAAGGAAGACGAGTAAAGGGTATAAGAAGGACGAAGAAAGGTGCCTCTAGTGCAATGAAGCAGGAAGGAAGGAAGAAAACCGAGTTTTATAGGGTTGTCTTAAGGCTTGTTACGGTCACACGTGCGAAGGAAGGGAGGCTCTCTCTGCTATTATAACAACCCTCCTGTTGCAGTCATACAAAGAGAATTGGTTCGGCTAGGAAAGAGTGCCTATTAGGCCTCTTACTCAAGCAAAGAAGGAGACTACTCAAGCGAAGGAAAGAGAAGGAGTCAAGCACCATTTTGTGAAGAAATCCTCTCACATGTGTGAAGAATTAGGGCCACACTGCTGCCATATCAGATTTGCAACTATACCAAAAGAAAGAGCTCAATTGGATAAAGTATAAGGTCCTCTTCCTAAGTAAGAAAGTCTACAAAGGAACAAAGAGAAATATCTCTTCTAAGGCAAGCATAACTAGGGCTGCTATCAGTTGCCGGAAGAAGAACATCGTGAGAGGACGAAATGCAGGAAGGAGGAGGACGAAGTGCTGAAAGGAGGACAAAGCGTTGCAAAAGGAAGTGATCTCGGATTAAAGGAAAGAGGCTTGACTTGTGGTTGGAGGATCTTCTTGTCAAGGGTCTAGGGTTTGGCATTTGTCAATTGAAGCTTCAATAAGAGAGGTTTGGCAACGGGAGAAATGACAACTCGATTCGAATGGTGTTAGCCACTGGCGGAGGTAAAGAGTAAGGAACGGGTCGGGGCACAATTGAAGAGTCGTGTCTGGCAAGGGATGTGACGCTTGGAGCAATGAGGCAGAGTATAGGAAGGTCTATATAGTGGTGGTTGCAGTTCAAATAGAGTGCGGTGGTGGTGTCGGCTACCATAGGCAGTGGCTCTGACTTGACTGTTTGGGCATTGAATGGTCTACGAGAATGTTTGGCGGCATAGAAGGCTTCTATCGTGGGGATGAAAGTGACTGAGAAATGTTGTATGACGGAGAGGGATGTCAAGTATAGGTGGTACGTAGAACTAGGACAACGGGGGACTTCAACTTGGACGTCGGTTGGTCAACGATTTCAACGTTGCGTGCTTGCTTTGACAGTTGGATGAAACGAACCAAGCAGCAGCGGTGGAGGCGACGGTCAGTTGGGAAATCGTCGCCCCAAAGTTATAATGACGGGTGCTATTGTAGGCCGATGATGGCAGTGAATTTCTGTCGGACGATGGTTGTCATAGGTTGTTGTCGAATGATTTTGATTTTGATTTTTTAATAAAATATTTATTTTTTTATATATACCTTTTTGTATTTTTTTTAAATATTTTGACTTTTTATTACTTCGAAAATATCGACCTCCTTTTTTCTTTTATAGACTCTTTTTTTCTTATATAATTTTTTTCTAATTTTCTTGTTTCTTTTGTACTCTCTTTTTCCCTTTTATTTATTTATTTAAATGGCCAAAGGCTTGATGGCGAATTGGAGAACCTCCCACTTTGTAGCGAAACACTTGAGTCTTGACGACAACAATGTTGACGGAGTTTGATGGCTAAAAGCCGAGATCAGACGTGGCTCCGATACCAATGTGATGACCAAAAGTTGTATACACAACAGAAATATTTAAAATACTTCGAAGACAAAGACATCCATCGTAGGATAGTAATTGTAAATTGTATATTGTATAAAAGAATGAATGTAGGATGAGTACAAATGAGAAAGAGGGACCTGTATGTATAGCCAGGTAAGTACCTTTTCATGAATAGGCATGTTTGTAGAGACATGCCTCTTTGTTTAACTAATTATTTTTTAATTACACGTTATTATGATTATTATTCATTATCTATTTTTACATAATTTATGTTCATAACAGACACATGTGGACATGGATTAGTGGGGGCATTCAGTGGAAAGAATGGGCTTGGATTGTACTCTTGTTCCCTTGTCCTAACTTGGTGGTTAATCTTGTATCATAATCTCATGGGATGTCCTCTATTGGCTACTAGCTTTAGGAGGGGCACTACATTGGAAACCCTAATTTTGGTTGTGTGGTCCTGCTTCCCGTACCATATATATCACTTCTCTTCGTTCATTATAACCCCTTTTCACACTTTTCCCATCCACATTTGTCCACCAGGTCCACAAGGTGTTAGCCTACACTTCCCCTTGTCCACACTTTGGGTCGGGCCTGGGACGATCGCTCGGAGGTTGATCCAACTAAAGGAAAGTTGAATCAACCTCTTGGTGATCGTTCTTATTGAAGTTAATTTCACAAAGACCACTTGGAAACCAAGTTTTCACAAGGATTTCTAGGACTACGTATCTTCCATACAAGTCTTATACTCAAACCCTAGCCCTTGAAATACCCTTGGGCCTTCCTAGGGAGCCTTATACCTTGTTTCTCAAGCAAGAAAACCATACAATTAAGTCTCTCTTGTGAATAGGCCTTAGGACTCACTTCCCTATCCTATAATTGACTATATCTATTCTAGTGATTCCTCACATACCGAGACTCCTCCCATCGGTGAAAGTCTGTAAAGAGTAGGGAGCCGTAGCTGAGGTGACAGTGGGCTATCGCTCCATTGTTGACCTCAACCTATTAGTTGCTCTATAGGATCCCCTCCTAGGACCCCTATTAGTTTGAGCGGTAACATTTTGGCGCCGTTGCCAGGGACATGAAATGTGTGTTTTGTTCCCCATACGACATATTGACATATCATTAATGGCGACTCCATTGGAAGAACAAAGCCCTAGTTCTTCATTGAGCTTTAAAGTTAATGCTTGTAGGGTGAAGCAAGCATCTACCTAGGCACTTTACTTCACCCTGGTGACTCCATTTTAATCTTAATATGCAAAATCATAAAAAATGGACTATTGTAAAAGAGAGATTAATCTTAGTTCTACATTTGCAAAACTCAATGACCAAGACATCCAAGAATTGCAAAAGAATGTGGATAAATATGCATAAATTTATCAAGATTTATTGGAAGATATGGATAAGGAATTCATGCTCAGGTTTCATAGGTTAACACAAGTGCAACTCGACATAATGAGGTGTGCACATGAGAAGGATCCTAGTCGTCTCCTTGACTTTGCAGGTCTAACCTATGCTTTGAATATTTTGACTGACCTAATCAATGACAAATATTATAATCACTTCGCAAATCCCCACCAAAAGTGATTAATTGGATGGTCAAGATGACATTTAAGAAAGTTCAAGTGTGCAGGATCATCATCAAAGTGAGGAATGGAATCAATCTACAGAAGCTGAAGAGGACCTTGGGATGATTTTGTGAACATGTGTTAGGGAAGATGAGTCTATGGAAAGTAAAGTTGAGGCTGACATTACCTTTCTCAAGGATATTACTCCTGGTGACTCTCCTTTTGAGAACCTCGAGGAAGGTGATTCCATGAGCTCCTTGGAAGATGACATTGGAGATTACTTCCACATTGAAAAGGAGAAATGGGAAATTATTAGTCCTCAATTTGATTGTGCTGCCATTTATGACACCGACAGAGAGGATGAGGTTGGGATTGGTTTTCCCCTTATTGATGATAACATATCCATCGATACCCTTGGAACGAAGGATCTTATTTTCCCTTGCATAAAAGACAACAGTTGGAAATAATTGCTTCTCCTTTTTGGGAAAACCCTATCTTTGATGCTAATCGTGAGGGAATTGATAGGGACCTTTCTCCTACCTGCCTTCCTTGTGATTCTTGGAATATATCCAACTCTCTTGAGCCTTTAGAATATGATTTTCAGGAATGGAGGCCCCATTGAATACAATACCTCACCTCTTCCATCGCCTTTCCTTCTTGTTCATCATTTTGAGTCATCCGTAAGTGATTCCCTCACCCCTTGTCACATGATCTCAAGTGACCATGTGCCTGTTAGTTTTTGGTAGCATCAGATGTACTCCAGCCATGAAAATTAGTGGAGAGGCTAAGGCACATGAGTTCTAAAGAACCCAGGAACCGTTTGGTGAAATTCCACCCGGATTGTATTTTATTAAAATAATTAATATTTTTAACGGGGTTCCTAAGTCTAAACTTAGGAAAATTAAAGTATTAATGGATATTAATCAAAATATGGGTGAGAATGATCTAGAAGGTGGATCAAGTCAAGTTTTAATCTTAGCCGTTGATTAGAGACTTAATCTCGGTTGTTGAAGTCTCAACGAGAAAAGTATAAGAAGGAGGCTTGGGGTTCATTTAGAAACACACACAGATAGAACAAATTGATCTGGAGTTTGATTTCTGGGGCTAGGAAGCTGAGAATTCGAACTAGGTGATCATTTTGCAGTAGAGGGGCAAGGATAGTTCTGGATTACTGAAAGAGAGGCAGAGAGAAGCTGGTGGAGGCAATGCAACAACTAGCAGGATTGATGCTGGGCCAATTTGGTCCCACGCAAGCCTGACATAGAGCCAGAAGGGCCAGGGCAAAAGTAGTAGGCTAGTAGCTGCCCTCACGCAGAAAGTTGAAAATGCTGGGAAATTGTTGGAACAACCTTGAAGGTTGATGTAGAAGGCAGAAGAGACAATGTAGGGTTGACGCAGAGCCTGAAAGGTTGATGTAGGGCCTACGCAGGGTCAACATAGAGAAAGTAGGGGTTAGCCAATTTTGTTGCTAGATCAGCCGGAATCTGCCGGGTGAAGTGAGGTAAAACTCGCTTAGTTTTCCGCCATTGTATTTTCTTTGTCATTGGATTGCCGAGAGGGCATCCAACATTGTATTCAGAACCACTGCTTAATAATAGAAAACCCTCAGAGCTGCTGCACTGGTTTTCTCGCATTGGGTTTTTTCCGAGGACTATTTTGTCCAAAAATAACTGTAAAAATTTATCATTTCCCACTCCGGTTTTCAGTTTCACCTTATTTCTCCCATATAGTTAAATGCTCATTCCCATATCCATACATTCAACACTGGAAAAAATATATTTTGCTGAAAACACAAATTCTGGAAATTTTACAGAATGCTGGAAAATGCAGAAATAAAAAATCAGCAGGTACAAACAGCGATTTAACACATTTAAACACAGTGATTTTGGTCAAGATGACCCTGGAAAAACCCCCTACAACTCTTGGGGAAAACCAGTTCGAGAGCTATTTCTTATTTTTGAAACTGCTTTTTACAGTGAGAAATATTCAGCAAAAATCAGTAAGCAAATTTTACAACTTATCTCGATTTTTGTGCCACACAACCAACTAGAAAACAGCTGTAAAACTGCTGTACGACTACTGTACGGACTGTACGGGCTGCTGTACGGACTATACAGACCTCGATTTCTGTGCGGAAAATCAGCTGTACGACCCTCGAGTTTTGTGCAGAAGATCTGCTGTACGGCCCTCGATTTCTGTGCAGAAAATTTGCTGTACAATCCTCGATTTTTGTGCAAGAAATCTGTTGTACGGCCCTTGATTTCTGTGCAGAAAATTTGCTGTACGGTCCTCGATTTCTGTGCAAGAAATCTGTTGTACGGTCCTGCTCCAAACTGCTGTAAACGGCCTTGGAATGTGTGCCAAGATGCTGCCTCCTTCTCCTCCTGCTCAGAAATCTCCCTTGCTCTCTTGCTCTCTCTCTCTCAATCTGCTCATGAAAGAATGAATGACCGTTTCCTCCTTTTCCTCCTTTAATCTAAACCTAAGTGACTTTTGGGTGATCCCTAAATCCAATGGCTGAAATAGATTGAGATCTAGGGCTGAGATTAAATGCTCATTTAAATCTCACTTTCTATTTTTTTAATTCACTCCACTTTAATAAAGACCCACTTAGTGATTTATTTCGAAAGTCACTTTTCCTTTCTAATTTTACATTGACTTTATTAAAGTCACTTTAAAATTAGTTTAGTAATTTTATCACTGAAAGTCACTTTTAAATTAGATTTGACTTTATACAAATTATAAAGTCACTTTAGGAGAAAAATTAAATTCTTTTGGGCACTTTTCCCTAGACCAAAGATCAAAGCCTTAGGGAACCACCTGTTCTCCAGTACCAAATTTCAACACTCCCTCTTACCGAGGAAGGTGCTCCTCACCACACCCATCTTGTCTCCGAAGTAGACATGCTTGCCCCGTGGTAAGGCTTTGGTAAGAATATCGGCAACCTGCTCATCAGTGGAAATATGCTCAAGCTTCACAGCTCCCTTCTGAACATAGTCTCTGATGAAATGATATTTGATCCCGATATGCTTTGACCTGTCATGAAATACTAGATTCTCCGTGAGTTTAATGCAACTCTGATTATCATAGTAAATCACTGAAGGTCTCAACGGCTGACCAAATAAGCCAAACAACATCTTGCGAAGCCAGATGGCCTCACAACTAGCTAGACTGGCTGCCATAGACTCTGCTTCCGCTGAACTCAATGCTACTGACTGCTGCTTCCGGCTGAACCATGACACTACAGCCTAACCCAGCCTAAAACAACACCCTGAAGTGCTTTTCCTATCAGAAGCACAACCTGCCCAATCAGAATCAGTATAACCTGCCAATCTCACTCCATCCCCCTGCCTATAGTCCAGACCATAATCCACTGTCCCCTGCAAGTACCGCAAAATGTGTTTTGCAGCCACCCAGTGAACCTTCCTAGGCTCACACATAAACTGACTCATCGTGTTGAATGCAAAACAGATATCTGGTCTAGTGTTGACCAAATACATCAAGGAACCAATCAGCTGCCTGTACAATGTGGGATCCACCAACTCGGAATCCGAAGCATGAAGCTTTTTCCAATTGGTAATCATCGGTGTCGACATGGGTCTACAATCCTCCATGTGGAATTTGCCAAGGATGTCCACAATATACTTCCCCTGCCCTAGGAAGAAATGCCCCTCCTCCCGCCACACCTCCAAACCCAAAAAGTAATGCATCAAGCCGATGTCCTTCATCTCAAACTCCGCCGCAAGATCTTTCTTGTAGAGCTCTATGAATCTCTCTGCACCTGTAATGACCAAGTCATCCACATACAACACCAGAATGAGAGGCTCCTCACCTATCACAATATAGTAAAGGTTCGGATCCGCCTCACTCTTTGTGAAATCCATCCCCTGCAAGTATGTATCTATCCCGGAGTACCAAGCTCTGGGAGCTTGCTTCAGGCCATAAAAAGCCTTCTTCAGTCTGCACACATGGGACTCCTTCCCATGCACCTCAAAGCCCTGTGGCTTCTCAATGTACACCTCTTCTTGTATGAAGCCATTGAGAAATGCAATCTTCACATGCATCTGGTGGATCTTCCAAACCATCTCTGCTGCTATCGATATGATGGAACGAATCGAAGTATATCGAGCCACGGGAGCGAAGGTCTCCTCATAATCAACTCCCTCTACCTGGGAGAACTCTTTAGCCACAAACCTCGCTTTGAATTTCTCAATGCTGCCATCTGCAGCATGCTTTACCTTGTAAAGCCATCTGAAAGTAACCACAGATTTGTCCTCAGGCCTCGACACCACCTCCCAAACATCATTCTTCATGGTAGAAGAATACTCCTCCTGCATGGCCTCTCTCCAGACTTGCTGGCTAGTTGCCTCCTCATAGTTAGAAGGCTCAGAGTCAAGGATGCTAGTAGCCATTGCCATATAGCTACAAAACCTCTCAGGTGGTCTACTCTCTCTGACCAGCCTCTTAGGCTCAGCAACAGATGTGGCATCTTTCAAGGTGTCCTTAATCTTCGTTTTCATCTTTACTAAAATTGTTAACATTACCATGAAATGACTTAGGATGTTTGAGAGTGGTTCCGACCTCATTGGATTTCATATGGAGAAAGTAGAATTTTAGATCTCATTCAAAATCCAGCAGACTTGTCAGTTTTTCAAGATTTCAGGATTGGGGGATTGCAATGTTTCCATTGGATTTTGTCATGTATTAGGTAGGGTATGGAACTCGTATTTAATCAAGAGCACCAATCCCTCTATGTACCTTGATGTTAGTGACATTAGTTGTCGAATTTCTCTATCACGACCCTACTAAAAATGTACCCATCACTCAAACAAAATCTTGACTTGACATGCTATGCTTTTTCTATCTTATGTTAATGCTTAGAGGGTGATATTAATGACAAAGATCCCTATACAGATCCAGAGGTAATGACAAAGATACTTCTGGATATTAATGCTTAGAGGGTGATATTAATGACAAAGATCATAATTTTCCAACAAGACTAAAAAATTAGGCATTTCTTGTGGCGGCAAGAGGCCAAGCATTAGCAATAGATAATAGATTTACTTGTCTTTTCTAGTTTCTAGTAGTTTTTATAATTGTTGACTCTTTCATATTTATTATGGATAATAATTATTTTAAAAACAATATAGACAATATAAATTATGAAAGATTTGAAGTTGCAATTATAACTCACAAAGAGATGAATTATGAATATGTTGACTTCGTGAAAAGTTGAGAAAGTTGATATTATCATTTCATTTTATAACATTTCATTTCATGAGTATAAGATATTATATGTTATAAGAATAGGTTACAGTTAGCTTACCAGTACAAACTATTGAGTGTCACATGATGATGAAAATGTTAAATATTGATTGAAAAGCTTGAAACCTTTTAAGATTGCATGAAATCATGAGACTCAATTGATGTTAAATGTTAAACTATGTTATTAACTTGTGGACGTGGTTGATGAATAACTTCTAGATGATTGTTGTTATATGGTTCAATCTATGTTTTTTATGCTTTTTATATCTAATTCATCAATCTACATGCTTTTGTTGACATATATGCATCAAAATATAAAAAATATAAAAAAATATATATTATATAAAAAATCGCTCCCTGAATCGCTCCCAAACTGGGAGCTCCTGAAAATGTCGCTCTCGCTCCTACTCCTCGTTTTCGCTCCCGCTCCCAAGTAACCTTGTCCCGAACAACAATGTCTCTTGGCACACACCCTATGGGAGGAATCATCAATACATCTCCCAGACAATAATGTCTCTCGGCACACAACCTACGGAAGGAATCATCAATACATCTCATGGACAACAATGTCTCTCGGCACAACCTACAGGAGGAATCATAATATGATGCTTATGTAATCAGTGCTCCCTCTTCCAATGGATTCTCATTCATTCCAATTTCTTCATATAAACATCAACAACTAGTTCATCATAAAAAATGTAACCATTGTGAATAACATTCAATTGTTCGTTCAACTTCTACTAGGGCTTCTCTCGGAAGCAAACATCAACAACTATCAATAAACATTAATAAATCCTCACAATGGCTTATCACAGAGGCGATCATTGGCAACCATAGTATAGTCCAGTAGTCAATAAGTGACTTCTCACAGAAACAGGCATCAACAACCATAGTAGAATCCAACAGACCATAATCAAATCCATCAGATAACAATGAACCAATCAATGAATCAACCAAGTCAATGTTAGAGTCTTGCAGCTTCTTCAAATCATTCATCAGGAAGATATTGATGGACATGCAGTCTATTGTGCCAAGGATATCACCAGGTTCATGCCTCAAAAGCAACTCCCTCTTACACAAAAATCACGGGCCCATTTTTAGCATATCTAAATCAACATCAATCTTCAAAGCTTTTAGTCACTTTCCTCGAGCTTCAAT